>JAABLK010000576.1:0-21029 GCA_012295415.1 Phytophthora chlamydospora | reverse complement strand
GTTCGCTTTGCAGTGCATCGGTGTCCGGCACCGGAAACTTCAAGGACAAGTAAGCGGATCACGTGAGAGAAGGCAGGACGGATCAGTTCGAGTAGTCCGTAAGCCTAACAGAACCAACAACACGTTCAATGCTTCATCGTTTATAAGTTGCAAAAATTCTGATGGTAATGTCCACCTAATAAAAAAGAGAGCACCGCACAGCACTGTGTTACTTGGTTGGAGTCTTGTCGCCCAGCATGGCGTCGAAGCTGATGTTGATGCCTTCGTTCGAGCCCGTGAGCTCCAGCATGCTGATGGACGAGTTGGATCCTCGTTGGCGCGTGTCGAAGCTGCCGTCGCTGGAGAGAGCGCGCAGCGCGGGGTGCTGCATCGCTCTTGCGAACGACGACGCTGGCTCCTGCACGACGCGGACCTCGCCGTTCTCCTCCACCTCCACTTCTTCGTCCGAGTCAAAGTCGTCGTCCTGGATTCCCGCGTACGACAGCTCCTCTTCCTCGTACAGATCGTCCGTGATTCTCCCCACGAGCGTCGAGAAGTTGCCGATCATCGACTGCGAGAGGCTCATGTCGGACGTCACACTGCGCGTCGTGCCGGTCTCGGCGAATGTCTGCGAGAGACGCGTGGGGGGCAGACCAAAGTTGGACGCGTCGCTCCTCGAGCTCGCAAACTGCAGGCTGTGAGAGTTTGGCCGCCGCCGCCGAAGGCTTCCTTCCTCCTGGAACGACGGGTTGGACGGCCCGCCGCCCGGTACGTAGCTGTCTCGCAAGTCCGCAAAGCCCCCACGAAGCTGCGCATCGTTGCCTCCATGAAAGCTCGGGACTTGCCCGCCAGAGTTAAAGCTCGGGAGAGGTCCCCCGATGCTGATGCCGTAGACTTCTTCGCGGACCGCGTCGAGAAGGTGCCGCAGGGACTGGCGGAAGCCCATCATGTCGCCCTTGGTGAAGAAGTGGAAGAACTCGCTGCGCGCGAGGCTGTACTTGATGTCGAGACTGAAGTCCATGCGGTTCACCACTACGGGCAGGATCTTCTTGCCCTTGTCCTCCGCAAAGGCCAGTTGGTCCTTCACCAGCTCACTCGCCAGCGTCTTCTCTGAGATGAGCACCACGAACGCTGAGCACTTGAGAATCGCTTCCTTGGCCTCGTGAATCCGCACCGACATGTCTTCGTTCCGCGACAGCATTGGGCGCTTGGACTTGGGCTTGTCCGCCTCCTCCTCCTTGTCCTCTGCGATCGTCGTCGACAGCTTCACCATGTGCTTGCGGTCCACGTAGCACCGCAGCCCACCTTCGCGGCACATTTGGACGCACAACTTGCGCACGAAGCGCTGGTGGTAGTCGCCATGGCTGATGAACACGAACTGCTCCCCGCTGGCTGTGGCCGTGTTGAGCTCCTGTAAATCTTCGACGATGCTGTCGTTCGTGCTGGGCTCGTCCACGTCGTTCGAGTCTCGCTCCGAGATGGCGTTGTTGCGTCCGCCACGCTTGGGCATCTCATTGCTCGTCGCACGGTGGAAGTAGTAGCCGCCTGTATCCAACACGATACTATCCGACACGCCAGAGTCATCCACGAAGCTGTTCGAGCTGCTGGAGCTACTGAGAATGCTCAGATTCGAGCCATTGTAGTCGTAGTTGTTCAACCGCAAGCCACGAGAACTGGCCGAGAACACGCCGTTCGATCCGATGGACCGAGATGATCCGGGTGCTCCGTGGCGACGGCTGTTGCCAATAACGATCGGCATGGCGGAATCATCGCCAATCTCGTGAATGGATGAGCCTCCCGAGTCGGTGGCGTAGTAGTTGGGCGTGTCAAAAGCGGAAAGCGCCAGCGCGCGCTCGTCAAACTTCATCGAGTCCATGCCGTACGTCTTCGTGGAGCTCATCCCCGAGGCCGCGTGGTTTAAGCGGCGACTCCGCTGGCCGTTGCCCCCGTGACCCGATCCGGTCATTGGATTCGTCTCTGCACGACGCATGTTGCGCTTGATGTTGTCCTCCTTGCGCTTCTCGATCTCGTCGCGCATCCCGTCCAGCAGCATCCGCAGCTGGTTCTTGTACGTCTCCTCGTCGTATTCGTACCTCGTTTCCTTCTCGTTCACCTGCTCCACGCTCGTGATGGCGCTCTCAAACGGAACGAGCTGGCGCGTGTACAAGTAAACCTGCAGCTCCTCGGAGATCTTGGCGTGTTCGGTCGAAATGGCCATGATGGGCGTGCCAACCTGCTTGGCCAGCGCCAGCTCCTTCAAACACCATTCCGACTGCGCGTAGTCCTCCGTCAGAATGCACAGCACCACGGCCGCGTTCGTAATGCCACGTGCGATCTCCTCGCGCCAGACGGAGCCGCCGCCAATGCCGCTGGGGTCCATGAGATCGAGCCAAACCGTGATGCTCGCGTCTTCAAGGGACTTCCGCAGCTTCAAAGCGAACTCCATGTGCGAGTGCGTGTAGCTGACCATCACGTCGCGCGTTCCTGCCGCGCGCTTGATCTCGAACTGCAGCCTCGTCGACGTCGTGCAGTCGATAGGCCGGAAGCCGTCGTGGTTGGTGCGCATGATGTCGCCTCCCATACTCAGCAGCGACAAGGCCGTCTGCTGATCATCCAGCTTCACGGCCAGATGCAACGCCGTGTCTCCTGTTGAACGGAGCTGGTGGTTGATATCCCCACCACCTGCAACCAGCGCCTTGAACATATCCACAGAGGTGCCGCCCGCACAAGCAGCGCACATGATCGGCGTCATATCGCCATCGTCCACGATCGCTGGGTCAGCACCGTGAGTGAGAAGCACCCGCACGATGTCCACACGGTTGACACGCGCGGCCCAGTGAAGCGGAGTGCGTCCATGCGCATCCTGGAAGTTCGCGTTGGCTTTTGCTGCCAACAGGAGATCCACAGCCCCTACTGCACCGTTTACTGCCGCCCAATGCAACGGAGTCCGCTTGTTGAGTCCGACGTAGCCCAGCTCACCGAGGACGTCGGGGTTCACCTTCTTCCGCAAGTAGCTTCGGATCGTCGCTACATCATCCATCGCAGCGGCGGCATGGAGCGGCGTCAGCGCCACATCGCCTCCCCAGTCCTCTAACACCTGTGCGACGGCGTAGTTTCCTCGCAGGTACGCGAGCTGCAGCACTGTAATTGTGTTCATGTGGCCGGGATCCGGGATGGCGAGATGGTTCGCGCCAGCGCGGACCAGTACGTGAACGATCTCGGGGTGGTCCGCGAGGAAAATGGGCGGCAAGCGACTTTCGCATCGGTACGACGACTTGGAGCACAGATTCACGTCCGCTCCGTGGGCGATGAGCCACTTGACAGCAGCCAGACGGCCAGTGCTCACTGCACAATGCAGTGGCGTGACCAGCGTGGTCTTGAACACGGAGCTGTACGTCTCGTCCGCTGAGACCACGGGCTTGGGGATGAAGTAGCTGGCGAGATACCAGAACAGATCGCCCGTACTGAACCTCACGCGCGAGACCTTGTCGAACGCATTGACCTTGAAATGAGCCTTGAGCAGCAAGTCCATGGCTGCGATGTTGCCTTGGTACGCGGCCACGTGCATGGGGTTCTTCTTGGCAAGCCCAAAAATGCCAAACACCATGACCGGGTCCGGGTACAGTTCTCGTGCGAAGCTCTCGCCCAGGTGGAGCTTCGCGATGCGGATCGAGCGACGGATAAGGCGGAGATCGCCCAGCTGAGCTCCTCGGAAGAGCCTCTTCCGGACGTCCGTGATGATAGTAGATCTGGCTGGTGTGGGTGGCGTGGCCTCCGCTCCGCCGTCGTTTTTCTCTTGTTGGCGCTTCTTGCGCTTCATCTTGGACCGCAGCATGTGCGCCTTGACGTCTCCGGTCTGGTCGCTCTCTTTGAAGGCGCCGAGCTGCATCTTTAAGTGTTCTCGGAACCTGGCGAAGGCGCGCATGAGCACGAAGAGCAGCCAGAACATGACGATGGCGCAGCCGCAGAAGACGTAGGCGGGGATGTTGGAGTCGCAGTCCACAAAGATTTTGCCGCTAGCCACGTAGTAGACGAAGAAGCCGAGAATCAGAGCTTCATAGAGGAAGATGGCGACGCCCACGAGCTCGCAGATCTGCAGGCAAATGGTGCGTTTGACCTTCTGCAGTCTGCCGCCTCGGTCGATCCGCTGCTCTCGCCTGAAAGGCTCAAAGATCCGGAGTCCGGACGCCGGCAGTCCGAGAATGAACACGGCCGGGAACAAATGGTACACCAACGCCGCAAGCGCCAACGACGTCGCACAACTGTCTTGGTCACTAGAGACCAACACTTTCAATGGCGAACCCACGTAGAGTCTGCCCTGTCGGATATCGTCAGCGTCGGAGTGGTAGAAGTAGAAGAAGCCGAGCGCCACGACGTCGCCCAGTACAATAAGCTGCGAGAGGCGAAGCAGCCGTCGAGAGAAGTACGAGTTGCTCAGGAATTGGCCGTTGAGGTATCTTTTCGGCAGCTTGGGCAGCACCGAATCCCTAATTTCAATGGAGCTCATCTGCATCGTGTGCTCCGTGGCGTCGGCCTTGCTGCTCTTGTCCGAGTCCTTCCTGTTCTGGTCTTGATCGACTTGCGGCTCCACTTCAGCCTCATCGAGTGTGATGGTCCTAGGTCCTAGCTGAATATCGTGCGCCATCCGGTCCGCACCGCTGCGGCGCGCGTGGTCCGACGGCCGGTAGGATGGACTCACGGACGGCCCGGTGCGCTGCCGGGCTGCGTACTCCCCGTCCGGAGCCGAGGCCAGCGACGCGTGGCCACCCGACTCGGCGTCGCTGTTGAACGTGCTCTGGCGCGCCAAGTCGCGCGCGCGGACCTTGATGGGCGTCTCGAGTTTGGCGTATTGCGACTGCGCGTCGGCCGCGTCCTGCCGGTCCGGACGTTCGTCGTCGGCTGGTGGCGGGTCCATGAACTACTGGCTGGAGTTCCTAGTGCTGGTTGGCAGCCTGGAGTCGCCCGCAGGGCGTGGAGTGAGAGCTGGCAAGGGCGAGTAGAGCGATGCCTTCCAGCGCAGGAGAGCTTGCGATTGTGGACTGAACGTCGGCCCAGCTGTCGGTCTCACAAGTGCGCAGACGAGGCCAGGAACGGCACGGCTGTGTGAAGAGCTGTGCGGGTCGGAAAGCCTGAAGGTAAAGTTTGCTGCTCTTCATGTCTGCGCAGAAGAGAAGGAAGGCACGGCACAGGGGTGGTGGAACATGGTGCTGTATGCTGGACGGACGCCATTGTGGTTGCTGCAAGTTTGCGGACATTTTGAGCTGCTAATTGACTCGAGTTCCGCTGTTGATGCAGGGACCGAACCGTGCTCGGATGCCATCCGGACGCGTTACAGCGTGGGGTGCCATGCTGCGTTCGTGGCTGCAGATGGAGGCATTTGTAGTGTTTCGCCACGACCGAGGGCTGAGGACCTCAGCTAAGGCACTTTGCTTTTGCATGTATGTAGAGAGCTGGGCTGTGCAGAGCCTCGAGCTCTTGAAGGCGACCGGCTCCTTGCCGCGGATGCTGACCGAGTGAAGCCGCGTTAATTGTGCGATGGCACGACAGGATGCGCCGTGTTGTTTTAATCCGCAGCGAGTGGTCCAGGTGCAGGGTGCAGCGGCACCTCGTCGATGGAGATCGTCAGCGGATTTTGTTTGTTTGTCCTAGGCGAAGTCGATGCCTATCCGGGAGCAAGAAGACAAAACGATGGATGAGAGCACTGCATCTGACCTGATGATGCAGGTGCGCCGTGTTGTGGTGTTACTGGATGGTCTTGCGCCCCACAACTGCGTCGGCTTCGCTCATGTGGCCGTTGGCCGCGAGCTCCTCGGCTTCCAGCACCTCGAGAGGCATCAGCGGCTGGAAAATGGACAGCAAGACCGACACGAACGTGCGCAGGATGATGGCCGCGCCGCACAGGATCGCTCCGTAGATGAGGTACACGTCCACCAGGTACGTTTTGTACAGCGGCTGCAGGTTGCGCATCGGCAGCAAGTGACGCGCCCCAAACTCCGCCACGGCCAGCAGCTCGTCCACTGCGCGCTCCACGCCGCCGCCGGTCTTCACGAGCTCTCCGACGTGCTCGGCATTTGCTTTGAAGTTCGCGCGCTCCTCGACCAGCATTCTATCCACGGCGGAGCGCAGACTGCTCTCGGAGAATGACTTCCCATCCAGACGGAGGCCGGCACCCGCTCGCACCACTGCGTTCACGCCTTCAACTTGCTCGGCAGAGTGAGGCAACCCCAAGATGGGCACGCCTACAACGAGAGCCTCTAGCATGCTCTGGAACTCTCCTGCTGTGATCAGCAACTCGATCTCGGGTGCAAGTGCCAGAACGGCTGCGTCGTCCAGCCCGTCGCCGAGGAAAAGCACCGAGTCTCGGGGGCGTGAGCGCAGGTCGAACGCTGCTTGTTCTTGAAGTGTGATCTTCCACAGGAGTCGGGCGCCCACAGTCTCCAGCGCGTTCATCTGCACAGCAGCAAAGGGCACAGCACAGTCAGCGACGACACACCACGTGGTTCACAGCTAGAGATCCGCAACAGAACAGCACAAGACCTACGATAGTCGTGATGAACTCTGGGGTCAAAGGGGCATCAGTTTGAAAACTGATAAACACTAGCGGCTTGTCGTGGTGCTCGGGGGCTTCTAGCCACGTCGTCAGCGTCGTCGGCAATCTGCGGCGTCCACCGTCCGCCGCCGCGCGCTCTTGCTGCAGTTTCTGCGACTGCAGCAGGCCCACCATTCGGAACTGCGGTGTCATGGGGCGCGCTTCGTCCAGGCCAAAGACCGAGTTGACCAGCACGAGGGCGTGGCCGTGCATCTGGTGCTTGCTATCGATGGGCTCGAGTCCGTGTTCGTGCCGCACGGCGTTAATCTCCTTATACACGTGCACGAGACCCAACCGGAACCTCAGACGGTAGTAACTATTCAGACACCGCTCCATCACGCTCGTTGTCTGCAACAACAACAACAACAACGACAGCATTAGTGAAAACAATATCTCAACCTCGAATTTCTCTTCCTTACGTGCATGGTGAAGTTGGAAAATGGCGCCGGGATGTAGGCGGGCGGCGAGTCAATATCAAAGAGCAGATGCGGGTCGTTCACCACGTAGGGCAGCTGCAGACGGTGGCAGACGTCAAAACCTGCGAAAGTGTATCTGTCCAGGACCACGAGGTCGGGACGGTCGTCCTCCAGGTCCTCCAGCAACGGACCGAACATGGGTCTCTGGAACGACGCGTAGTACCGCAGCGTAGCGGCGTAGCTCTCATAAACCCCCAGAGTCTGTAGCTCCTCGGGGTTCCTGTCTTGACCGGCGATGCTGCCCAGAGAGATGAACTCCAATCCGTCCAGGTCGCTCACCCATTGACGGCAGTTCTCAGGCAATGCGAAGCCCACGCGCACGCCGCGGGACAGTAAGGTCTCGGCCAGATGCTTGAGCGGCAGCAGCTTGTCCAGCACGGGGATGCTCACCAGCACCACGTACAGGTCGCTGTTGCTTGCCACCATATTATCGGTTTTGCTCTTGGGTGCGGACTCGGCTGTTGTGGCGGCGTCGGCGCCCAGTCGGCCCAGACCGCACATGAAGGCCAGAGCAAGCAGCAGCCACGCGTTGGCTCGCCATTGACGCTGCAGCAGACTTGGAGAGGAGGAGGTGGCATGCGGATGGGGCTTGGAAGGAGAGGGCTTGCAGGACGGCGCCAGACGCTGGAGGTGCGTGGACTGCACGGCCACGGAGCGCAGCCCCGCGAGCGGCAGCGACTCGACCATGGCGCGGCGCGATTGCGATTGGGCGTTTTTGGCTCGGAAACGGGTCGGAAATAAGCTCAAAATAAAGGGAAATAATCTCAAATACAACTGTAAAATTTACCCAAAAAGCGGACGCACTGCAATTGGCACTGGAATGGAATTGCTGCGATCAACAAGCGATCCAAGTCGATGTGGGGCTGGCATTGAGCTTGGGTTAGTTGGCTACTTGTGCGTGGCTCAATCTTGGGTGTTGCTCGCTCTTTTGATGCCTCTAGATGCTGCGATGACCTCCGTCTCGGCGAATTGTTGCAAAGTCGCTCGGCCGGCTCGGATCTCGTTGAAGCGCTTGCCTCGCCTTGCCTTGGCCCCGCTCAAGCTAAATAGTTGTACATGCGTCGGTCCGTGGTGCTGCGCTGCAGGTACTCGCGCTCGATGAGACTCTCGATGCGTAGCTTGATGAGCTGCGGGGACGGGGTGAAGCGACCGGCCATCTGCCGAGTGACCTCCGCGATGAGCTGGTTGTGCTGCATCTGCTTGCGCGTCTTCATGATGCGCACGATGGCGGCCTCGACGAGATGCTTGCGGTCTTCGGCGACGGTGGGCGGCAGCGCGTCGGCGCTGCTACTGCTGGATGACACGGCCGGCAGCAGCGACGTCTCCTTCTGAGACACCAGCGGTATCCGTACACGGTGCAGCTTGGACTTGTACGCGCCATTCACCGTGAACAGATCGGCCTCCTCGTCAATACGCTTGCCCTTGGAGCTCTTGATCAAAATCTTGTACTTGGGCGTGCACAGCGAGATGAGGTGCCGCTTCAGATCCTTCACATCAATACGCGTACGCTCAACGAGCTCCTTGAAGCGCCACTCGGAGCGCTGGTTGAATAACATCAAGATGACCGCTTGGTACGTCGACACGTTCAGTTCGTGGCGACGCTTGCCTTCCTCCACAGCCGCGGAGAACGTGGCGCGAACGTCGACAGTGCCCATGTTCGCCATCCACGCCAGCTTTCGGCCGTTATGCCGTGCGTAGTAAAAGGACTCGAACGCCTGCGTCAACTGGACAAGCTCCGGTGGAAGAGCGCACATGGGGGCCATCTCCGTAGGCCAGAAACCACTCGTGAGTACGTGCACCGAGAGCGGCATCGGCGCGACGGACAGATCGACGTCCAACCCGCTGCTTCTGGTGTCATAGCCCGACTTCCTGTATAACTCCATCAGGTCCTTCGAGATACTCATGTCCTTGAACATACCCTCCAGCTTGGAGGTAAACTGATAGCCGCACTCGGCCTTGAGCTTCGAGATGACGAGCTTTTCTGCTTCATCCGACGTGCCGCGGCTGTTAAGAAGACGCTTTGCCAGCAGTACCTTGTAAAACTCCTCGAAGACGTCCTTATCTTGCAAATACCGGAACAGCGCAATCACTTGTGCCACGCGGGTATCCATCTCTTCTTCAAAGCGATTCTTCGAGCGAAGTAGCTCGTCGAGGTAGTGCGCCAGATATCCAGCGCACACCGTGTTTGTGTTCATAAACTTCTCAAATCCCTGCTTGATGGCCTTGTGGAACTGCTGATCGTCGAAAAAGCAATCCGACAAGAAGCCCACGAACTTCTCGCGCAAAAAGAGTAATTTCTCCACGAACTGCGAGGCATCCAGTGCTGTTTCCGGGTTGCACTGCGTCTTGACAATCTCGTCTCCGTTCGTCTTGATATACTGCAACACGCAGTCGCTGATCTCGGGCAGCGTGCTGGGCACACGTCGAAAAAGCGAGTACATCCTACGCAGCGCCGGCGTCTTGCCGTCCCGAAACAGTGCCACACAGCCTGAATGTTCCATCTCCACCAACGCCTTGGCCTGGTTCTTGATCAGCTGGGTCTCCACGATCGTCTTCAGCTTGTGCTCGGTCGATGGGTTCAAGTAGTGCAGTACACGTGCCCCCTCCTCATTCAGCCGTTGCTCGGCCTTCTCCAAGTACTCTGGGCAAGTGGCCACGTCCAGCATGGCCTGCGCCTCTGCACGGTAAAAGTCGAGCGTCGTCTCGAGGAAAAACTTCTCAAAGTCGTTCTCGTACACCGTGTTCGAGTGCACGCCGAGGTCCACAAGCATGCGCAGCACGCTCTTGATGAGGTCCCTGTCGATGAGCTCTCCGTGGCGCTCACGCTCGATGCAGAGCAGCAGCCGGGCACGCAGCCGGTCGCGCACGCTGTCGTGGCGCACGATGGCGTCCCGGAAGATATAGAGGCCGCTGTCGTACACGGGCAGCTTGCGCTTTTGCGTGACGTAAGTGCGGTCCATGTACATGAGGATGTCCCGCACCATGGTCATGACCACCTGGTGGTCCGTCCACTGGTCGTTGAGCGTCACGAGCAGCATCTCGTCCGAGGCGGCCGCCACCTGCTGCGCCACGCTCTGCAGGTGCTCGGTAATGACGCCAACGACGCCGTTGTACAGCAGGTCGCCGTGCTTGTGCAGCACCAGGTTGTACGAGTTGCTGCGGGGATTTCGGACAAAGGTCAAAAATGAAATAGTGAGGTCAATAATACGATCGCAATTTTTGACAACGTTGGCGAAAATGGCATTTTACCGATACAGCTCCTCGAACGAGAGCAGGCTGGCGTTGTGCGAGAAGATCTCGTAGATGGCGGTGCGCAGCGAGTTCCAGATCTCCTGCGCGCGCGCCTGGTCCATCCCCATGTTCTGCCGGTACGGCTTGATCACCAGCTTCTTCATGGCCGCCAAAGAAAAGTGAGGAGAGCAACGCGACGAGAGGAAGGATCCGAGTCGAAAATGGGGTGTCGAAAATGTCAGGTTCATATTTGAGGTGGCATACACCACTTTCTTTTCAAAAACTTTTTTTCCAGACAAATAGTGAAAGCAAGTCATTCTTAGAAACCGCGGCTCTGGTGAGGCTGGAGACGCGGCTCGCGACCTTTTCACTCTTGTTAAAGATCTCGGATATAACGATGAGTGTGACTGCAACTGCGATTTCGGCCTGGTAAAACGGCGAATCTGGCGAATCGGCCAATATCAGAACGAGAACCCCACTGACTTCGCGTTCACACGTCTGAGATGGTAGTCATGGCATTCGGACAACGGACTAAAGCCGACAGAAGAAACACCATAGGAGGTGCAGGCCTGGCAGCAGAACTGGCCAAGCTTGTCAACCAGATCGATCGAGGTCTCGCGCGACGAGTCAAAGGCCTCAGTGGAGACTTCGTTGCTGCGCTTGAAAAGGATGACGACGGCAAGTCCAAGATGAGGCTCATGGTGCCTACTGATCGTCTAGATTTTTCGTCAATGCTGACTCACCTTCTTCTTGCTCTTCGCAGATTGCTCTCTCGTACTTGCAAGGCCGTGAAGCGCCATGGAGGAGGAGGATGACCTCTTTTCGCGTCCGAACGACGACGATGTTTAGTCAGGCAGCTTTCCCACCATATTCCAAAGCGCAAAATCTGCAAAGCTGACTCGACCAAAGAAACCGAGCTAGTGATCTTCACTGACCCAGACACACGAAATCCGTTTTTGGCGATGGCAGAAAAGTTCCTTGTGACTTATGCACCGGTGACTGGTGGTCGCAAATACTTGGTTGGAGAGGGCAACGACAACAACAGCGCTTTCGAGTACGGGTGTGGCGATGACCCCGAAGTCGACGAAGATTTGGCTGATGAAGACAACGACAACAACTTCGAGTACGGGTGTGGTGAAGAATAACCCGATGACGATAGACGATACGGTGGACGGAGACAACGATGTGGAGACCGATGAGGCGGTGGGGATTAACGACAAGATGTAGAGCAGTGTGTGTGTGTGTGGGGGGGGGGCGTGGAGGATAGCGATGTGGAGGTGGCAATAGACGCGGAGATGGAGCGAGTATGGGTGGAGAATGACCAGGCAGATGCGGACAACACTCAAATCGATGCTTGCTCAGATTCCGGCAATGAGGTGACGAGGATAAAAATATTGGTACGTTACTTCTTGCGTTCACGCTCATTTTTATCAAAAGGATATCCGACAAGAAGGTACTAGTTCTCCGATTTGGAGGAGAACATTTCAGTGATCATGCGCACCCTGGAGTAACACCCCCAAAACAGTGTGATTCTACATACCGTGTAGATATAGCTCATCCATGGCCGATATTACAGATGTAGGAGACGACAACGTTTGTTTTACGGCTGCAGGGGAAGGGATGCCTGCTGTGGTGAGTCCTGACCCTGCGACCTTCAAAGGCACGCGTCTTTTCAAAACCGGTATCTTAAGCGACAGCGTCAAGACAAGAGCTCGGGTCTTTGGAAACCATCTCAAGGGCTGAAAATTTCCTTCTGAAGGGAAGGGTGTGCGGCTGGACTTCATTCGTCAAACATGCCCAAAGCAGCCACGAGAACGTACAACATAAAGTAGGGCACTACGCTAGAAATGAGTCTAGCAATCTGCAATCCCGTACGATTTGGCACGCTGATGGGGTCACGTTCACGGGCCAACGTACCAAGAATGCGATAATTCGTCGTCAACGAAGGCAAGGACCCGAGAGCGGTTCGTGCTTCTATGGAAGGCGGTGCGTCGGTCATTGGGAAGTCGTATCAAGTCACCGTGCTTACTTCGCAGAGAGCGCTCAACTTATGGCGAAAATCGAGCGAAAAATTATGGAGGAGCAAAAACATCGCAAGGTACACAGGTTCACGAAGCCGAGTTGGCCCTAATAGAAACGAACGTCGATGGCGAAGAGCGTGCACAGGCGTTGAGAGGCTGCCTAAAAAGAGAGCAAAACGTGATTCTTAAAACGCAATGGTCTACATCTGTCCCAGAGAATAGCAACTCACCAACGCTGACAGGATCCAATCGCAGAGTCGAGGGAGAATGTGCGTCATCAAGGACGCAACCAAGCCAGACGACTTGGACACGTGAGATGCTGACGGTGGCCATGATGAAGGAGCAGGTGGCCGAGCTCAAACTCAAAACGACCACGCTGAAAGAGCACGTTGCCGAGCTGGTCGAGTGGAAGGAGAAGGTGGTCCAGCTGGAGTGTGAGATGATAAATTTAGTCAAGTTCATGCGAGAGAAGGCGACACCGATCATCACCAAGTGGCCGTCCTTGTTGCAAAGATGACACCTTGTGCGGCTCCGAATAAATAATTCTACGGAGAATGTATTATAATATTTCCGTGAAATAATTGATTTCGACTACCATACGAATAAATTAAATAACATATTTACGAAAAGTTTACCGAAATCGCTGTAATATTGAACAATTGATTATCTGGTGGAACTTCCAATTACATATTTATACCCAATATATTTCCGTTGTATTATCTACCGGTCGCGAAAAGAGCGAAAGCAAAAAAAGAAAGCGGCATCATGGCAACGGACGCGAGTCTGGCGGAGCTGGAGGCACGGCTCGTGACATTCACGGAGCAGCTGCAGAGCATCCACGAGCTGCTGCAGAGCGAGCCGACGAATACCGAGTTCCTGGGCATCGCCAAGGACCTCGTGGAGGTCATCCAGCTCACCAAGGAGACGGTGCGTGTGCTTCAGCCTCTAATTCCACCTCTTTCGCTGCTAATTCGTCTCTAATTCTCTCTGTAGATCGACCTTAAAGTGACGGCAGTGTCCGTGAAAGACTCGACACATCATGAGATGCCTGCGCAAGGTACGAGACTCAATGCTCGCTAATTCGAGGATAAATGCTCTCAAATTCAGAGGCTCATTGTATGTCCTTCTGCAGAGCTTAAGTTCGCGCCGGGCTCAGTGGTGGAGGCCCTGCAGCAGGGCGTGTGGTACCCAGCCTATGTGGAGTCGACGACGAGCGACGGCAGCTTCAACGTCAAGTTCCTGGGCTTCGGCACCACTGCGGAGCTGAAAGAGGAGGCTCTTAGAGCCGTGGAGGTGGACGCCGAAGAAGCGGCCAAGCTGCCGCCCAAGGAGGTGATCACGGAGGGCTTCAAGTGCCGGGCCAAGTACTACGCGGACGCAGTGGTGTACCCGTGCTCGGTCACTAAAGTCACGCCCCTTGGCTTCCAGGTGCTGTTTGAAGGCTACGGCAACTCGGAGGAGGTGCCGTACGAGTACTTAAAGCCGGCGCTAGAGGCTCCGGAGACGCAGCAGGTAGGCTCTGCTGCCGCTCAGACTGACTCTACTAACGCAGTTGATGGCGCTGTGGCGTATCCTGCTGCTGCTGCTGCTGCCACAGCGTCCGCAGTGGCTCCTGCGGTGATCCACAAGCCCATTAAGGTGCCCGAGAACTTGCAGATTCTGCCCACGGACACGGAGGATGAGAAGGAGCGCAAGCGTAAACGACTGCGCGCTATCAAGAGCCTTAACCGACACAAGAACATTGACAACGAGCGCAACATCAAGCAGCACGACTGGAAAGCCTTCCAGTACAAGGCCAAGAAGAAAGGGTTGAAGAAAGGGGTTAGCGGGGTGCTGTCTAAGCGCGGTTCCAGTATGTTTGCTTCGCCCGATACGGTGCAGGGCCGCGTGGGCGTTGTAGGCAGCGGCCACGGCATGACGAGCTTCCAAGATGCAAGGACGAAGAGGCCCAAGCACGCCTAGAGAGCCAAGGTAGGCAAATGCGGCTCTAAACTGTTGTTTCAGGGACTCGTGCGGTCTTTGTTGATGCTGCATTTCCCTAGTATATCGCAGTTGACGCAAGTTGTGAATCCCCTTTTCAGTTTGCTGGTGGTTTTGACTTTTTGCAGGCCCAAGGGAATTGCCTTCAGACGATATCCTCGACGATGCTGCCGTGCTGATGACGCGCTGACCCAGTTAGCCGCAGACTGCTTTCACGACTCCTTCTGCCGCTCGTGACGGAGACTCCTGACCCGGTACGTGACCGATCGTTGCTAGTGTTATGGTGCAGATGGCCTTGCTGGGCTTCGTCGCGACGAGCTGCTTCGAGGATATCGGGTTCACTCCATCCGTGGCCTCCGACGCTTGTACTCGAGCCTCCTCGACTTCCCGTTCTGGAGGAGTTGATCCCCGCAGGCGAAGCCATGAAAGCTCTCACAGGTAGCGTTGGTAACAGCAGCGACGGGTCTGTAGAGAGTAGCTCTTCGTCGAACGGTGACTGCACTTCCACAACGTCTGTGTAGGCTGCCAGAGAAGACGGTCGCGATAGGGACGAGGAAGAGGATGACATAGGCGACAAGACCGCCATCGCCCCCAAGCCTGCGGTGATATCGCCCTGGTCCTCTTGCTGGCGACGCTGTAGACGACGTTGTCGAGCTTCGCTTTGCTGTTGGGCTCGCAGATGGTTTGTGAGCTGCTCGATGCTCTGCTCGTAGCCCAGCGAAACGTTGAAATGATGGACCATGCTACGCGAAAACGTATAGCGCTTCGCGAGGTCCACTTTGTGCAACGACAGCAGAATCGGCACCAACAACTTCCCGCGGTCCTCGGCAAAAGCAAGTTGGTCCGCCAACAGGTCGCAATTCGCTGAGAGTGGCGACAGCACCACGAGGACAGCAGAGCACGCGATGATCGCATCCTTCGCAGCAAGTTGTCGTGCTTGAACAGGCAGTCGCACCAGTTGCTGGTCCGCGTCGCCCAAATCAGCGCCGAATCCCCCAGTTTGCGCCTCGGTGCTCGCGGCTTCTTGCGACTGGTGCGCATATTGCACGGCGGGGACGGTCTGGTCCACGATGCAGCGAACGCCTTGCTTGAGCAGCGACTTTTGCAAACGCAGGCAGAATGAACGATGGAAATCTCCGTGGGCGATGAACACGAACGAGTCCGTGGCAGAAGTGAAGGCCAGAGACGACGCGAGCGAATCAATCCTTCGTAATGGGCGATAGAGCGGCACATTGAGAGGACCCTCTGGGAAGCTGATCTGCGCGATAGAAGCGTCGGGATCCTCACAGTCGCTGGGATTTCCAGGCGCAGCAGGGTTTCCGCACACCTTATCTTCCTCGGGATAGCATTCACTGTCATTGCGTCCGCTCTTACGGCGGGATGGAACGTTGTCAGCTTCGCCTCGGGCTGTGCCATCAGTATCATGACCAGGGAGCTGGACTTGCTGCTGCTGCTGCTCCTGGCGCCGAGCTAGTCGAGCACGGTGCTCCTCGATCTGGTCTTGAATACCATCCAGAAGCATTCGAAGGCAGTGACAGAAGGCCTCGTCATTGTAGTCTGGCACCAGCTCGAGGTTGCTCGCCACGCGCTTTCCCAGTATGCTGGCCACCTCGTTCGTGTTGTCGTTCTCGCTCTGGAAGCCCGACTCGCCTTCACGAGAATCTGTGTCCTCCATCGTGTTGGAGCTGTTGCTTGTCAAAAGCGGACGCTTCCCATCCGTGCCATCGCCATGGTCTTCCGACACGGGGAACGGAGCGGGCACGCTGGCGTAGTGGTGCTTCACTGCTGGTCGGAAGTCGATCACTTGGCGAGTCCACAAGTACACCTGGAGTTCCTCGGATATCTCCATATCTTCGCACTGGATGGCCACGACAGGGATGTTCTGCATCTTGGCGAACGCCAGCTCTTTCATGCACCACTGCGACTGTGGGTAGTCTTTCGTCAGTACAGCCAGAACCAGCGCGCTACTCTGAATCCCACGCGCGATCTCCTGACGCCACACTGCACCGCCGGTGATCCCTGTGGGGCCCATCGAATCGATCCAAGTTGTCACCCGTTGACGTTCAAGAGCATCGCGAATTTTGCGAGCCAAGGGCGCGTGGGCGTGGCTGTAGCTGATCATGACGTCGCGTTGGCCCGCCTCCTTCTTCACTGCGAAGCGCAGGGCCGGTGATCGTGCACAATCAATCGCACGCTGGCCGAGAAGATTTACCGCCGTGAGACTCAGACCTGCGCGCACGAACAGCACAGCCGCAGTCTGGTTACGACGGCGTAGCGCGACATGAAGAGCGGAATCGCCATTGCTCGTACGAGTAGCCTGCAGATCCACTCCATGGTCGAGCAATAGCTGGAAGATACGAGGATCCAGTCCGCGCGCCAACGACCTCGTTCCGCTGAGCATCGCACCAATCCCTCCTTCCTCGTCGCCACCGTCGTCGAATTCATCGTCCTGCACGTGATCGTCCCCGAGCTTGTCGCGTTTGCCTGCTGCACTCTTCGCGCCTCGCTTGATCGAAGCGCACGCGCCGGCAGCGCAAATGCAGAGCAACGGGTCTCCTTGCGCATCGCGTACATTCACATCGGCGCCGCATTCCAGCAGCGTTTCGACAGCGCGTGTACGGTTCAGCACACAAGCCCAGGCCAGCGGAGTCCGGCCGAACACGTCCCGCGCATCCACGTTAGCTCCGTATCGCACCAGGAGACGAATGATCCGCGCATGGCCACGCATCGCCGCCCAGTGAAGCGGTGTGCGGCGGAAACATCCAATGACTTGTTCGCCGAGAGTGTCCGGATCCGCACCATGCTCTAGAAGGAAAGCCACTTCATGCCGGCGTCCGCAAGCGCAGGCATCGTGAAGCGGAGTAAGCGTAACATCTCCGCCGTATTTTTCCATTTGCCGCGCTACAGCTGCATTGCCTGCGATCCGCGCAACTTCAAAAGCAGTAAGCAGCAGTGCATTGGCTTCGCCGGGTAGAGCTAGAGGGTTTCCGCCAGCATCCAGCAACAACCGAGTGCATTCTTTGTTCACAGCCCAGTACAACGGCGGAGTGGCGAATCGTGGGTGAGTCGACGATGCTGGCGCGTCAGGCTTCGCACCGTAACGCAGCAGCAGCAACGTAAGCTCCACGTGGCCCAACGTTACAGCCACGTGAAGAGGGGTCAACAGCGTCGATTGAAGCAACCCAACAGGTCCAAACGGATGCGAAGCGCTGGCGAGTCCAGGGGCGGCACCTCCATTCCCTGCGCCTCCACCTGCAGACGCACTCGCAACGACGCCGGCACTAGACCGACGAGCCACGAAAAAGAGCAGGCGAAACATCAGTCGGTACAACCACGCGAGGTCCAGGCGCAAAAGCTCCAGCTTGTCGAACTGCTGGACATCGAAGTGGCCATTGGCAAGCAGCTCGCGGACAACCTCAATCTGGTCAAATGCGACAGCCACATGCAGCGGGTTCCGTTGTCCACAGGCGAGCAGCACCCAGCTGCCGAGCTTCCACACGCGCGGTTCATACCACTCCGTTGCGAATTCCGGGCCGGAAATGCTCACCGCCGTCTCCAGTAGCGACCGGACTTCGTCAACATCTCCACGCTTCGCTGCACTGTACAACGCAACTTTAACGAAGTGTATCTGCTTCTTGGAGCTGCCCGATGGTACAGCGTTTTGGGCATCTTGAGTGCCACCATAGCGATTGCCACGTGCGGCACTACGCAACCGTTTGCACCGCCGCCAAAAAGCCCACACCGGCGAAGGTAGCCAGGCGTACAGCGGTGTAGCGAACGATCGCTCAATGTAGTCGAAGCGCGAGTGGCCTGGAACGTAGCCGCGCTGGAAGAGAAAGTGTTGGTGAAGTCGGTGGAAAAGCACAATTTGCCTCCACCGCAATAAATAGGCCAGCACTGCCACCAGCTCGACGCACACTAGGATGAGGAAGTACCCCGTTGCAAGCTGACGGTCGCAGGCTGAGAGCATCTCGGTGATGCTGCCGGAATCCGATGGCACGAACATGATAACCAAGATGTAGATCAGGTACGGGATCTCCAGCACCACGATAAGCTCACAAAGCGTGAATAAATACGTCTTCTCGAAGCGCTGGTGCTCCTGGGTAATATCGGACACCGTCGACGAAGGAGCCACAACAGCCGACGGCTCGCCACTGCTGGAGGTCGTGCTGACTGTCGAATAGTCTCTTCGTGCTCGGCGGTACAGTCGACAAGCCTTGAAATTCAGCGCCGGAAGACACAGCAGCACGTTCGCCACCAGTGAGTACACGTACATGTCCAGGAAGTCGATCGAGTGCGTGTGGCAATGCTCCTTGGCGTCTTCTCCCGCGCCTTCGTCCTGATGCTTTAAAATGGCCGGCACGACGAGACGATTCAGCAACTCTCTCACGAAATACACGACTACAATGAGCGTCGAGTTGGCCACCATCCTGGCGCACAAGTACGTGTTGCTGTCTCTCTTGAGCCACGGGAAGACGCACCACAGCACGCGGCGGATGCGCACGTAGCACCACCAGACTTTGCGTATTCTCAGCTGTCCACTGGCGTCCACATAGTAATTTCCCGATGGACACGTCGAATTGATCATCCCACAAGGAGCAGCTCCCATGGCTGCCATGTCCACGTTGCAGCTCACTTGTCCTCCCTGAGTCATTGAGCTATTGGACGGTCTGGAAGAGTGGGCCGAGACGTTCGAAGGTGCTGCTCTTCTGTGCCAATGGCTGTGGGCCTCCGAATGATCCTCCGAGTGTCTTGAGCCGTGTGTGCGCCCTGCTGAGCTGGCGGAGGCCTGTCGGCGGCTGGAAGGCGGCGTCTCGGCAGCGACCATGAGCGGCACCTCGAAGCTGGACAAAGCTGGCGATCGGGGTGATTTCGCGGCCTCGTTCTCGCTTGTGAGTGGGCTGTGCAGTGCTTGGTGGCGTCGTCCATTGGTTGAAAGTGGCGAGCGCAGCGCTTGGAAGTAGCTGGAGACCTGGCTGGGCGCGTGGACGTCGACGGAGGAAGAAGAGGAAGAGCGTGATGACTGCGCGGACGAGTTGGCGTCACAGCTGCTGGCCTCCACCTCCGAGGGCTGCGGGGTCGCCATGGATGGCGAGGCGGAGTGGCAGAGCTGCAAGTAGAGCTGCAAGTCTAATGGTCGAACAGCTAATAAAAACTAATAAAAACTTGAACCGAATACTTCGACTATTCCGCGTCAACGTTTAACCAATATACCGAGCTACTCCTCATATTACAGACAAATCATTTTTATCCACACAATACGGTACTTCTTCTTGAGACGTTAACCCTTGATATCGGTCACCTTATAACAAAGGACAAGTTGATTGGACAGAATACTATATAGGTCCTGATAGAAGACTCCCGCGTCAACAAAAAGTATGACGACCTCCGAGGAAGGTGAGCTTTGGCTGCGTGGCTCCCTGCCTCTCCTTGCTCTCGCTAACTCCCCTTTCTAGCCGTGGATGCGTCGCTGCAGCAGCTGCATCTGGGTGAAGAAGGACTGCGTGTGATCGAGATGCCGGGCTCGCTGCTGGACCAAAATTTCCTGACGCAGCTCTGGCTGCTGAAAGGCTGCGTGTTCGTGTGGATGGGCGTGGCGGGCGCGCCGCCGCGAATGGCATCTCTGTCCACGGCCATCGCCACGCGTTACAGCCCCATGCCACTGGTCACGGCCGTCGTGGGGGCCCCCGAGATGGAGGAGCAGCAGATGGCGCAGCGGCTCGCACGCCGCACGGGCCGCCAATGCTTCGTGTCGTGCCAGCTGCCAGACCACATTCCCGAGCTCTTTGCCTATGTCGAGAAGCAGGTCACCAAGCGGCTCATCGATGAGGGCGTCGTGGCTCCGAAGTGAAGCAGCTCTTAACCATGAGAACAACAAGTTTTGGCACGCTGGTCGAGTCTATGTGTTGGTACCAAGGTGATGAATCTCATCGACATTTTTCTTGCTGAGAGCTGCCAGCCCTTTCATCGCGGATCGTTTCGTCAGGGTTGGTCTTCATTGGTCTTCACCGCAGCTTTGATGACGTTCTGGTTGTCTTGCAGGGCCTTGGGGTTCTTCTGAAAGAGTTTGTTCCTGACCCGGTGTCTTCTTGGTGAGTTTGCCTAGACCTCGGACGGCTCTCTCTTCTTCTCCGAAACTCGAGGCAGTCACTCTATCGCTGAGTTGAGGTTGCGGTGCATCCTGGCATCGCTTGTGAAAACCGTTCGTTTGAGGAGCTTGCCAACGTTAGTCCCCACACAAGGAAACTTGCCAAGCGAACTGTCGTGCCAAACTACCGGCTTCGGGGGAAAGTATTGTCATTGCTTGTGGCGCTTCCGATCTTTTGATACGTATTTCAGCATAGAATCAACAAGCTTCGTCATTCTCAAGACCAATGCAGCGCGTCAACGAGGATCCAACTCGTCCATCAGCATGCTGAGCTCACGGGCTTAAACGAAGGGATCAACATCAGCTTCGATGCCATGTTGGGCGACAAAACGACAACCACGTCAACTGGTCCAACGCCGCAGCGCGGTTTCCTCAAGATACGACACGCAGGTCGTGCGCATTGCTCTCTTTTTATTAGGATCAGAAAAATTTGCAACTTATAACCGATGAAACATTGAACATGTACGGGGTTCGTGTTCTGGTTAGGCTTACGGAGACGGAGTAACTCCTCGAACTGATCCTTCCTGCCTTCTCTCACGTGGTCGGCTTACTTTTCCTTGAAGTTTTCGGTGCCGGACACCGATGCACTGCAAAGCGAACCCGTA
>JAABLK010000575.1:0-20715 GCA_012295415.1 Phytophthora chlamydospora | reverse complement strand
TCGAAGGAAGACTGCAAGCTGCAGCCAATCGGGGTGTCCGTCCTCCTTCACCGCAGCGGCCGTTGCCAGCATGTACTTGATCACCCAACTGTTCTCCCTCTCCGAATCGCCCGTCAGTTCCATTACGGCCTTGCAAGCTTCTGCCACAGAGATACTCGCATGTTGCAAGTCTCCGTATTTTGCCACTTGCTTCTTCACAAATGCTGCAGTCTGGTACTTCCGCATGATCTTGACGAAAAGCGGGTGCGGATCGGCCTTGTTGCAGACCAACGACATGATCTCGCCGCCATCCCACGGCACGGGGCGGTCCGAAACCTCCACACGTTTTTCCAGTGGATCGATGCACAGGTAGCTCCCGTGGAAACTACGAAGCGCCACCCCTCCAACGTTTTCATTCAGTTTTTCTCCGTGGTGAGGCACAATTTGGAACGTTTCCCACGTCGAGTTCAGAGGCCTATCGGCCAAAATCGTGCCATCTTCCTCCACGCACAGAAATTTGCCGTGGACACTGCGAAGGAAAACTTCTCCTTTAGGTCCGAGCAAAGTTTGCCACATGCACCCATTGCCTCTGGAACTCACTTCGATGTTGCCATCTTCCCCGGCAACAAGGCAAGTTCCGTCGGGCGTCTGCAGAGTCATCATGCAGAACCAAGTGCTTTCTTTCGGGCGAACTGGAAAGAAAGTGTTTTTCTGGAAAATTGACACCATCGGCACTTTGCGGAGACACTCGTTGCCGTTGTAGAGGAAGAGAACGTTGGCATCTTGCAACTCGACGAACCCCCATCCCCGGTAAAGCCCCACCAAATGGTCGTGCCGCTTGGAGTCTTCCTCGGCCTCCAAATAAAGCGCCCGAACCTGTTTTTCCTCCAGAGTGGCAAGAGTGGCAAGGTAGAGCACGCGTGCCAGTCCCTGGCCGCGGAACTCCTTGTTCACAACCACAGACTTGACATGAGCAGCGCCGTTCTTTTCCATGGTGAAGATGAGCTTCCCCACGGCGCCGCGTTGGGTTGCTGCAAGTGAAATGATTGACAATATTTAGA
The DNA here is from genome assembly GCA_012295415.1 of Phytophthora chlamydospora. NCBI lineage: Eukaryota > Oomycota > Peronosporomycetes > Peronosporales > Peronosporaceae > Phytophthora > Phytophthora chlamydospora. The sequence goes on along the minus strand of JAABLK010000575.1, from coordinate 19,675 downwards.
CACAAAGTGGCAAAAGTGGCAAAAAGTGGTAAAACTGTCCGTACATGAGAAGAGCACCCAGCGCAGCTCCTTGGTGCGCTTGTCGTCGGTGAATTGCAGGCGGAAGCGTGCGGTGGGGGCGGCCAGAACCTCTGTCACGGGAGCGCACGCGCCCAAGGGCGGCAGCGACGACGCCAGCGTCTCCATTATCGGCTGTCTCCTTTTCTAAATCGTTTTCGAGAATGAAAAGGCGGAAGAGCTGTTTTGCCACGGCCCAAGTGAAGACCTGGTCTTCAACCGCTACCCCTAACATTTGCTGCCGCATCTGTATTGTCATCGATATCCACAGCAACGATAGTGAGCCTCACCGTGAGGCAAGTGATTTACGTGAATGACGTCGTCAATGCTAAGCAAGATCTGAGTGCGAAATTGAAGGACTCAACCGGCAATGCTCCATCGATGGAGATGCTTCGTAGGGACCTCTCATCTTGTCTGGCAGACAATATCCGCTGCCATCACGTGGGAAGATTTCGAGCGATGGCTCAGCGTCAACGAAGGACGTTTGAGACGATGGGTTTTTGAGCCTCTAAATGATGGAGTGGGCAGGAAAAGAGTGGCTATCTACAGCCTGTCGTCAGCTGTGCACTGAGGACTGGGAACGACGACGTCGACCTCATGGACACTGTGAAAGGAGGACAATTGACATGTAGGACCAGAGATAATGGCCAAGAACCAGATGCTAGTGTTTCTCCTGTGGATCTGACCGTTGGAGGAGGGGTATTGGAAGCTGCAGCTACCCATTTCAAAGTCACTTACAAAAGCTTGCCGAGTCTTCATGCCAAACGGTGGAAACCCAGCGTGGACTTCTTTTCAATGGCCATCGGGATTAAGATTTACGCTGGACAGGTCACTTCGCGCCGAGTTGCTGCTATCTTGCACCAACGTGGTCGGCCGGTTCAAGAAGTGGAATTTGGACTTGATCGTGATCGCCTCTTCCGTTGACGATTACGGTTTCACTTGGAGCAATAAACGCTGGTGCTGCTTTGCCACCAGCTAAAACCAGATTTCAATTGACTTGATTGCCTTGCGAACAGTTATTCACGCGCTTGTCGACTTGTGTATTCTCGCAAAAAAGTATCGGTGCGAAATTGGAAGGGCCTCCGGTATATTGTTTTCAAGCACTTCATAATGCTTTTCCACTGAATGTACAAAACACTCAGTGATGGTCACGAGACGATGTGTACTCGGCTGTAAAGCAACTTGCCTTGCGAACGCCCTCAAACACACGGGAGGCATTGCTGAGCCATTCTCGCAGTGAAAGTGGATGCGGCGGAGGCAGAGGCTTTGATCCTGGCGTTCTCAATGGTAACGCTTGCGACGTGAACGAGGGTGAGCTCGGCAAGCTCAGCACGAAGCGCTGGAAATCTTCTGCTGCTTCGTTGAAATCTGCGTACTTGCCTGGAGAAATCGAAATCATGGTACCTGTCTTGCTGCGGCTCACCGCCTTCTTGTTTTCACTTCCAGGAGATCCTGATGACGACCGTGCGCCGTCTTTCGAGCCTCGGCGTGGGAGCTGCTGCTGCCTGTGCGGTAGAATAACTGATGCTACATTGGAGGTGCCGGTGTCTTCGTCCGCTGGATCGGTATAGATCGAAGTCTTGTACGGCACACGAACCAGCGCTTGCGCCCATGCCACTTCCAGTGCACGTTCATGGGCCGAGAGCAGTTCATTTTCCCTATAGAGCATCTCCGAGTCCGCGACGTTGTTGGCCACGAAGAGCAGTTGCGCAGCATGCTTCTGGCTGTTGCCCGAGACGCTCGGCAGTCTGCACTGTGCGAACTTCTGCTCGATCTTGCGCAGCAAGTGGCTGACCGACACCTGGAACGCGAAGCCATCGTGGACGACCACAACGTAGTGGCAGATCGCGAACAAGAAAACCGCGATCTGGTACGACGCAACCTCCACTTGCTGCTCGGGCGTGACCGCGCCAAAGCGCTGAGCCTCGTTCCTCTCCAAAGCGTCCGCCAGCATTGAGCTGCTCAGCAGCGGCTGCGAGTCCAGCAGAATGGTCGGGTGGCCCGAGCCACCGACCATGGACACTGCTAAGTCCACCCCCGTCGTCTCATGGCGATCCATCACAACGGCCTCCAAGCTCCGCGTCGCGAAGATCCCGGCATCCTCTTTATCCCGCCCAGGCTCTTTCTCTGCCAGCAGCGACAGCACCGTGGACTTGCCCACTCCTTCCAGGCCCAGTACCCCCACCACCGTAAAGTTTGTGAGTTCCAGACACGCCCCCAGCTTCACCGACAAGTCCGTGGCGAACTGCATCTGCGGCGTGATGAGCTTCACACTGGTTGATGGCGGCACGATCTTGGTCTGTTGCATGGTGGACGGCGTGTGCGGGCGCATCAAGCCCTGCTTCACAGCTGAGGGGCTCATCCTCAAGCTCCGTCGATCCAAAGGCGACGGAGATGGTGCACGTCCACTGCTACCTCTAGTACTAACTTGTAGCAAGTATTGCTCCCTATCCATGGGCCCTGCGACGCTGTGTCTTGCACGTCTTGCGGCGTCAGGGGCGTCTGGCTCGTAAAGTACTCCGGAGGCCGGCGGGGCGCCGCGCAGCAGCATGGACGGCGGCTTGGACATAATGGCGGCCGGTGTGGGTGCTGCGGAGGCGGCAGTGCGGCTGCGTGGCCGCTGTGGGCCCCGGGAGGCGTGGGAAGGGCCCCCCACGGAACTCATGCTCGCTCTAGACGGCTGGCTTGGACCATGACTTGAGACGCCGCTAGGGGCACTACTGTTGCGGCGGTTGCTGCCACTGCGCTGCGAGATGCAGGGAAACAGACTGGGGGTGAGCGCAGAGTAATAGACGTAGCGGGGGAGGCAGCAACGCACAGACCTTCTGGCGCTGCTTCTGTGGGGTGTTCTCACGATCCATCAGCGAGGTGGATATGGAAATTTAAAAAAGGAAAGTGTACGTAAATAAATGATGGTGGGCAAGATATGGATTTATGGAGATATGGAGCTCTAGACGCGTTTGTACTTCTCCTGGCGCTGGCGACGGCCGCGAGAGGCGGTGGTGCCTCCGCGCACGTTCTTGCTACTCTTTTGCCGCCGCTTGTTGCGGGACAGGAACGAGTCACGCTCATCGAGCTCCTGGTCGAAGAGTCCGAGCGCTTGGCTCAGCGCTGTGACGGGCTGGTCATGCTTCTGTTGCTGCTTCTGCGCCCTTTGCTGCTGCCGCTTGAGTGCATGCTGCGCGTCCAGTTCGGCCTCGGCCTGCTTCTGGGCGCTCTTGGAGGCCAGCAGGTCCTTAGCAGCGGAGCCAGACACGACAGCGCCGCTCTCGTTCAGCGCCAAGTCCAGACTCGAAAAGAGATCGGCCATGGCGGCTTTGCTGGCCACGGAGCCGGGTACAGGTGCAACTACAGTTGACGAAGAGGGGGCGGTCACCATGGCAGCGCTGCCCGTGGCGCCCAGCGAGGAGCGCAGGCTCGAGACGAAGGGCGACGACATGCTGGTCAAGTGGCTTCAGCTTTGCTCTGACGGTTGGTCTCCACGATTTGTGTGGGGACCAAAAGTACTTTGCCGTTTTTCGGGAGTGATCCAATATTTGGGTACATCCTACCCAAATTCAGGGGTTGCATTGGCTGAAATGATGCCACTTGCGTTGAGTGTCTTCGTGACGTTTGAGGAACGAGAAGGACAACACAGTCTTGATATCTGTGAGCTCTAGTATGAAGGATAGCCACTGAATGCCATACAAGAACACTCAAAGCTTTTCTACATGTTCTCTAAAAGCGAGACCAACAAACTTCGTGGATCAAGAACATGATCGTGATGACCAAAAAAACAATCGAAGTTGCATGTCCACACTCCTTCTTCACAATAACGGTTGGCCACTTCAACTTGTGTCGCTTGGCAGACTGCCTTGCAAGGCTGCTACTGCACAAGGTGTGCTAGTGGCAGGTGTGCTGTCTGCTATGGAAGCTGCAGCTGTTGCCTGGAGTTCGTGGTGGAGCAGTTCTTCCCAGACCACCTCTTGTTGTTGCCGGGCGGAGTACTCGGATGTCAACTCGTCTAGCACTGCGCAGTTGAACAAGTGTGAGCGGCCAGCAGTCGAGGGCTTCATGTCCTGCTACATGCACTGTACATCCTACCTTCTGGAAGCAATTCGGCCGCGAGTTCCTTTGTCCAGTCGTTCAGGATGTCGGCAGCCACGGCGTCCGCAGTTGGCGTCGCAGCTCGGGACAGGTCGATTCGCTGCACGAGGTAGGACTTGACCATGGCCTGCAGCACGTCATGGAAGACGTCGCGGATACACTCATCGATCAGCGGCGTCAGCACGCCCTCGGTCAGCGAGGCCGCGAGGTCCTCTCTGCGCTTGGTCGTCGCAGCTTCCTGCGTGTGGCAAATCAGACAACGAACAAGGTGAGATAATGATGGATGAACGCCACGCGCTCGTCACGAGCCTTGCCACCGCCGCCCTGCCCTGAGGGCAGTGCCTTTGCATGCCAGCGGCAAGGGTCCTCGACATCGACCGCCGATTTTACCTGCAGGCGTGTCTCTCGCAAGACGTCGAGCAAGCAAACCGGCACGAGGCTGGTCACCTCCTGAAGCAGAAACACGTCCAGGAAGGCCTGCCTCGCAAGTCGTTGGTTCCGGCGATTCCTGCTGGTTTGCCGCCGACGATAGAGGCGATACTCTCGCTGCGCACAGAATGGGGAGGCGGAAATAATGAGCCCCCATTTAACAGCACCAAGCAAGAGATCGGCTGCGCAGATCCGGCATTACGCACCTGGATGGTGGTGGCGGCGTCGTGCTGCAGCTTCGACATCGCCGCCAGCGAGCGCATGCGCTGGCTCCGCATGGTGCTCGTCTTCGGCAGCAGCTGCGGAACGCGGTCGTCTGCTTCATCGCTGGAGGACGACGCACTGCTGCTCTCGTCGCTGCTACGGCAGTATCCCCGGCCCTGCTGTCTACGGTGTGGATTCGTCTTCGTCGCCCTGTAGTGGCGTCCGTGGTGTCCGTCAATGGGGAATACCGGCGGAAGATACACGAACGCTAGCTGCGGCTTCGGCTCGCGCCGCCTTCGTCGACGAGACCGGCGGTAGTCGTGACGACCATCCCACTCGGACTCTGCTGTATCATGGCGGTGCTGATTGCTCCTCGCTGGATTCCGCAGCACCGGCAGCAGCAGCTTCTCCTTCTCCGACGATCTCGGCGGCCTGCCTGGCGAGCAGCAAGAAGCACGAAGAGCAGGTTCGTTAGATCCATCCAGAACGAGCTCCCATCGTGCGGATCTCTGGGCACAAAAGTCTCACCACGCATTGCTGCTGCGCACAAACGGACGATATGTCGCCGAGTTGGCTAAAGATTGGGCTGCTTTCCCCGTTGCTGCGCCCCAGACGTGGAGAAAATGCCGGCGAGAAAGACAAGGGCGACGTCTCCAACTTGGGAGGGCAACGTGTGCTGCAACGCCAACCAACAGCAACCAACGGCAAGGGGTTAAATAGAGATGTATTCTACGTTGTTGTTTCTACTGTGGATTTCATGGCAATGCGCTCTGCTCGCTACGCTGCTTACGTCGGTAGATATAGATATGGATAATGGTAGGGTGAAGTCTGGGGAAGCCTGGGCTGGCGTGATGGCTGGCGACTTGGCTTGGCTGGAGGATGACTGGCTACTGCAGCATCTCGTTGGACAGCTCCAGGTCCAGCGTCTCGTCGTGGCCGCTGAGCTGCACGAGGAAGCCGCCGAGCAGGTTGAGCTGCTTCTGCAGCTGCGTCATGCTGGGGTTGTCCAGCAGCTTGATGGACTTGAGCTGCGTGTTGGGCGTGCGCCGCGCCACGTACTGGATGGCGCAGCGGTCCACCTGCGAGTCGCCGAGGGCGATCACCGTCTGCGGCGGCCGCTCCTGCTGCTGCACGTACCCAGTGTGGGTCTCCACGGGCGGTTCCTGCATGAAGCCGCGCTTGGAGAGCAGGTCGCGGTACACGGCGATCTTCCACTCGATGGGGCGGTTCGGAAACAGGTTCTCAAAGTTGGAGCGCGCCGACACGATGGTCATCTGCTCGAGCAGCGGCACCACGTTGGGAAGGAAGCGCTGGCACGAGCGCTCCACCCAGCCCGTGAGGCCGTTGGTGACGATGCAGCACGAGCCGATCTTGAGGCAGGCCACGAGGAAGTTCTCCACCTCCTTGGCCAGCTCCTCGAGCACAGGCACGCAGTCCTCGGGCACTTCGAAGGCCTCGTCCTCCGACGAGAAGCCCAGCTTGGACAGGTGCGTGTTGGGCAGGATGGTGTCATCCCAGTCGAGGATGATCACTGCAGGAGACGCAGAGGACACAGATGGTAAGCACAAACAACGAACTGCAAGCAAGGACACGGTGCGTTCGACGTACGAGGAGCGGGGGCGAGCTCCTGCTCGACGGCCTGCGTGGGCGACGCAGGCTCTTCGTGGACGGCGGTGTTGACGACGCGGTTGACTCCCATGAAGTGTAGTGAACGAAGAGGTCGTTGCAGTTGTCTGGTAAATTGGCTTTTGACCCGAACGCGAATGAAGCAAAAGTCGGTTGGCAGAGGGCGCGGAGCGAGAGGGCGCAGGGTGACAAGCACTGTGAGCGATCTTAACTTGTTGCGCGATTCAACGGATAGTACAAAGTCGCTTTGAAGGGGTACGTTGTGCTGAAACAGATTAGACCTATATTTTGTACGCTACAGATAATGGAGAAAATCGAATATTGTAGGTTTAGCGTGGCACACATAATGATGGGATCGTGCCCCACCCCCCATTCAGAGCCGGCCCATACTTTAACCGAGACGAAATGTAGGTTCAATAGACGTGCACACTTCAATACAACATAGCCGGGGCATGAAATACTTTTCATTTGCACCTTCGCAAACACCGGTCTCCGGTCATATTGGCTTGGTGAGCGATGCCCGGCGATGCGAGCCTCCCTTCCTGCCCTCGCTTGCGTTGATGCCAGTGCGGTGGCACGCGTGCTGGCGGGACTGGCTGCCGTCAAACTGGCTGCCGCAGCCACGTCGGCAAAGCATTTCTCGGCGCTCGCTGGCTGTACCGCGAGCGCTTCAACCACTATCGCCGAGAGCAGCACAGCGCTGGTGCACCGCACAGCTGGCGGCGCCAGTCACGGCCAGCCCAGCAGCCAGAGTCTGGCCCAGACGAGGGCTGGACAGTCCAGCGGCGGCGTCCGTCTTCACCGAGCTTGTCCGGGTTGCCGTCCCAGTTCGCTGCGGCGATCGTGGGGCTCCTAGCGTGCGTGCCGGCGGGCACGTGCCTTCAAGGCAAACTTCAGTCTTGCGACAATCAACTGAATGTCGAGTGTCGACGAAATGTCCAACGAGACTTGTTGAGACACCAAGCAGAAAATCTTGGCAACAGCAAGCAGTGCTTGAAGAGCACGCACGAAGCGCTTGAACGCCGAACACATCAAACCACGCAACAACGAGGCAGTCGCTGTATTTTGCATCGTTAAATATCCATCTCATGAGCTGGTGGCTACGGCAGCCCCAGCAGCAGTACAGACGGCCTACTTGCGCATAACCTCCTCCTTGATGTCGAGCACGTCGTCGTACGTGTGGCTCTGCACGATGTACTCGTTGTCGTCCTCGCTGTCGTAGCCGTCCAGCAGCGCGATGTACTCGGCGCGGCGCGCGGCGGCCGTGACCAGGCGCTTCTCCAGCAGCTCTTGGAACTCATGCTCCTTACGGTTGCGCTCGGCGTTCACGGCGGCCAGGCGCTCGCGCTCCTTGAGACGGTCCATCTGGTCGAAGCGCTTCTCGAACTTCTTCAGGTTCTTGACCACGTTGTTGTACTCCTTGTCCGACAGCAGCGTGCGCGGGCGCGGGCGCCACAGGAACTGGTAAAACGTGTCTTTCTTCTCCTCCAGGAGCTTCATGCCCTGGAACGTCCACAGCGTGTAGCCGTTGTCCATGGTGAACTTGTAGTACGAGTTGTCCAGCGGCTGGCACACGGCCGTGGCCACCACCCGTCCGGACGGGTCCCACTCGACGTGCGTGCACTTGAAGTGCTCCTGCACCGTGATGCTCTGCTGCTCCGAGGCGTCCCAGAACTCGAGCTGACCGTTGATCTCGCCCAAGCCGGCCAACACGATGTTGTTGCCCAGCGGCGACCAGTATAGGTGGCTGCAGGCCTTGTCCTTGAGCGTGTACAGCAGTGTCACCTCCTTGGCGGCCTTGCTGCCGCCGTCCATGTCATAGAACGACACATTGAGGCGCTGCTGGCCCTCGCCGTGCACCGTGGCGAAGCGCGTGCCCTTGGGCTCCCACGCGAACGCCACGATGGTGTCCTTGACCTCCAGCATCTCCACAGGCACCAGCTCCTCGTGCACGCGGAAGAGCTCGAAGTTGGTGTACATGGTCTTCTTGGACTTGGAGTGGCGCGTGACCTTGACGCACAGGAACGTGCCGTTCGGGTGCCAGTGCAGCTTGCAGTCGCTCACGTTGAACAGGTTTTTCTGACGCACCTCGCGGCGCGACGGCAGCTCCACGAGCGACACGCGCGCGGGCACGTTGTTGCCCTCAGGCGCCCAGTAGGCCAGGATCGGGTCGGTCGGAGACCAAAAGAAGTCGTGCACGCCATCGGCGCGCAGCGACTTGCGCTCCAGCAGCTTCATCGACGGCAGCTCGTAGATGCTGATGACGTCCTTGCCGCGGCGAGCCACGTACTTGTCGTCGGCGCTCCACTTGAACGGGGTCATGAGACCCTGCACCACCTCGTCCTTGGCGCCCGTGGGCTTGCCGGCGGGGAAGGCACGCAGCATCTTGCTGGTCTTGACGTCCCAGATGATGATCGCCGCCTCCTGCTCCGTCTCGCTTACTGTGATGAGGTAGCTCTCGTTGGGCGAGAACACGGCCAGCTTGACGTTCTTGTGGGCGAAGCGGCCCACCTTCTCGTACTTGTCTCCGGCCCAGATGGCCATGCCCTGCGGGTGGAACGTGGCCAAGTACGTGCCCTGCGGGGACCACAGCACGTACTGACTGCACCACTGCTTGCCGTTCTGCTTCTCGCGGTCACCGGCGTAGTCGAGCTCGAGCTCGCCCTTGTCGCTCCAGAAGATCTCCGTGTCGGAGCCGTGACGCAGCGCGAACATGTCGCGGCGCGCGGGGTCCGTGAGCCACGTCTTGAGGTTCTTGGGCTCGACGAACTTGTCCGCCTTGGGGGCCACGAACTCGGTGGGCGTCTTCTGGAAGCGCTCGATGTCCTCGTACCGGTTAACGAGCATCGTGTGACGCTTGTCCAGCGCGAAGTTGTTGATGGTGCGCACGGCGTCGTTGGCGTGCGCCTCCTGCTCGTACTCGACGAAGGCGAAGCCCGTGGTCTTGCCACTGGCGCCGAAGGGCATGTGGATGTCCACCACGGTGCCCACCTGGCCGAAGATCTTCTTGACCACGTTCAGCAGCTTGCCGTGCTTGGACTCGTCCACCACGGGCAGGCCGCCCACCACCACAGCCATGCTGTAGTCGTTACAGAAGTCGGCCTCCTCATGGGCCTTGGTCGTCACCTCATCCTCCACCTCCTCGTCGCTCAGATAGTCGGCGTAGTGCTCCGCCTCGCGCTTCAGGTGCGCCAGCTTCTGCTCGAACGTTGCGGGCGCCATGCTTCCTGCTGCTACAAAGCTGTACAAACTCGAGATGACAGGGGAAGGAGCTCCTCGCCGCCAGTCGTTTGTATCGTTTCGATTAGGTACGAATTTACATGCTAGATTTGTAGGTTGGACCTACAACTTCAACCTAGAAGATGCCGATCCTACAACCGTTACGGCGGTCGAAACGACGTCGAGCCACAAGGCAAGGGCAAGTACTTGACGTACTGTCCTCTTCTCGCCCCATGCGCACTCGGAGCTGCTCGTGCGCTGGGTTGTTACTGCTCACAACTCGCTTTGTGCGGAAGAATAACACCCTCTGAGGATGCACAGCCTCCGTGAACACCACCGTCGCCGGAGGAGAAGGAGCGCTCCGGTCGCAGCCAGCCTCTCTGTGCTGCTGCTAGCAAGACTGCAGTGCGGCGCAGACGCCACCCTGGACGTTGCAGCCAAACTGTACGACTTGCAGCAGCAGAACGCCGCCAGCGGAGGCGATGTGAACGAAGGTGCACCTCAACTCGTGCTCAAGAATGTGCCAGACTCGCTGTTGGAGCGACTCTCGGAGAAATCGGTCAGGTGGGACGCCCTGTCCGGATACCTGCAACGCGCTCTGCTGTGGGACTTGGGCCTCGTCATGACGAGCGGGGATCGACTCGTTCAAGTCTATGCCCCGTGTGGTGAAGCCATGTCGGTGGTCTTGACCACGTTCGAAGCTTTCAAAGACAAGGACTGCCCACTAGAGACGTGCGACTCCACGGGGCTGTATTTCGCAGGCTTAACCTGCTCGCGGACGACCGTGTGGAAGGCCTCGCAATGCGGCATTGCAGAGTTTGAGAAGAACGCGAGTGATATTGCCGACGCATCGTCGAGCACGCTTTGGGCCGAGGACGGGTATTTGACGGGGGTGCCCGACATTCGACTTTACAACCACTTGCTTGACGACAGCTCGGGGTCGGATGGCATCGAAGAAGTCGTGAGCTCCGGCGCAATGGGAAACTACACGATTCGGACCGACGTTCTGTTCACGATCAACCAACTTGCACCGTTGCCGTGCACCACGGAGAGCTGCCCGGTAGATCCATTCTTCGTGGCACCCTGCGTGCAGTTCCACAATGCTGAAGAAGAGGAGTGGTGTCTTCCTGAACGCGGTGGTTATGTCGATCTGTGGCTCGAGAGCGAGATTTCGGGTGAGGCGATGTTAACCGGCAGCTCGGTGGCCTCTACTTCGACGCTCTCAACCGATGCCACTACCAGCATCTCTGGACCCACCGTCATTCTCGCAGTGCTCTTTATTCTACTTGCAGCAGCAGTAGGGGCCCTCATAGCAGTCCATGTGAACCGCAAAAAGAGGGATGAAAGGAAGAGTGTCGAGTCCTCGCCTACAATATTCGAGAGCGCCACCACAACGCGCTCGAAGCGGACAACAAATGCCACACTGGATAACTCCATGAACGAGTCGCGACGACGGCGGTCGGTGGAGTTGGCAATTTTCTGCGCGGACGCGAACATCACCTCCAAGCGCCTTGCTTACGATTGCCTCACCTTCGATAAGCTCATTGCCCGTGGGGCCAACGGAGAAGTATGGCGCGGTACCTGCGGCTCACAGGTTGTGGCTATCAAGCAGCTCTTGCCCGAGAAGCGCCACGACGAGAGCAATGTCATGCTATTCGCCAACGAAGTGCGCCTTGCCGCTGCTCTAGAGCATCCCAACGTCGTCCGCTTCATCGGCTTGTCCTGGAACCGCGTGTGCGACTTGTGCATCGTGTCCGAGTTCATGGAGCAAGGTGACCTGTCGGTACTGCTGAATTCCAAGCACAAGGAGGAGCTGACGTGGGCCAACGAGAAGTTGGCAATCGCCACGGACATTGCCGAGGCGCTCGCCTACTTGCACGGCCGGCAGCCGATCATCATCCACCGCGACCTCAAGTCGCTCAACGTGCTGCTGGACAGCCGCCTGCGCGCCAAGCTGAGTGACTTTGGGCTCAGTCGCGAGCGCTCGTCCGACGACACGATGACCAATGGAGTGGGCACGCTGCTCTGGACGGCGCCCGAGATCCTGCGCGGCGAGGCTTACAGCGAGAAGGCCGACGTGTACTCGTACGCCATCGTGCTGTCCGAGCTGGACACGTGCCTGCCGCCCTTCACGCTCAACACGGAGGTGAGCGAGCGTCATCTGACCACGATGCAGCTCATGCACCTGGCCACCTCGGGCGAAGTCTCGCCGCAGCTGCGCGACGACTGCCCCAGCTCGCTGCAGCAGCTCACGGCGGCCTGCGCCTCGTTCGAGCCCAGCCAGCGCCCCAACGCGCTCGAGATCGTCTTCACGCTCCGCAACATCGCTCGCAGCATTCGGTACGACGGCGGCGGCAACCAGATCTAGCTTGCTGCCGTGTTAAACGAGTGATGGGACGCGAGCGTACCCCGTGAAAGTATCTTTTGACTTGATTTCAAACGATGTATCGAGCCGAAGTTCGCGAGCACCATTACGCGGGCGCTCGCTCACTTCAGCGATCAACTCCAACGAGGCTAGCACTGGCACGCCTGTGCCGCCGACTTGATGAGCGGGTTCAAGGTCCGGCATCAGAGCAACGAGTCTGACGCGCCTCTTCTGGCTCGTGCCAAGTCGCCGTCGATTTGCGGTGCTGCGTGCTGCAGGATTCCCGCGGAGACGACGCTTCAACGATGTGGCGGCGCAGCTTGACGAGACGAGCACTTGCAAGGCCGCAGCAGTCAAATGAAATGCTTGCGAACTCGAGGCTGCTTGCCGTGCTTTGTGCACGGCCCGAAGCGCTCACAAAGCGGTGATTGCCAAGGCTGCGGGCGATCTTGACCTCGGGTCCGAGTCCAAAACGGAACCCCAACTTGCAATATCCTCCCTATAGTTGGTCCTTTTTATGCTCGAAAGGCATCAGTAAAAGATCTCCCCATCCTCTCTTACAAAAAGCAAGTGAACGCGTCATCATGCTTGGGAATCGACAAGAGAGTGGAGCCCGAGTCCGAAGGGGCTGCAGCGCCGGCATTTTCACGGCGGCACTTGCAGACTCTCCTTTCGAGCGCGACTTGCATCTCTAGTACCAACGCCTGCGGGCATGCATGGGGCCACTTCTATCGCGGCGAAGTAAAGCCGCCAACAGGTCCCACCGTCCCTCCCGCTGGCAGCTTGAACCCCTGAGCCTAAAGTGCCCTCGAAAGTAAGACCTCGCGGTTTAGTTTGCCAAACGGCCGTCTGGCTCAAGTCAGCAGCAATTCGCCTCTCGTGTCGGGCTTGCTTGGGCAACGCTTCAGGACTTGCGGGCGTTCTCGGACAGTATTCGGAGAGGCGATGGTTGTTGACAATCTTGTCGCATCTAGTTTGGACGTTATTGGCGCTAGGTGTCTCATCAATCATCAGTCGAGTCAGTCCAGCCGCACTGTTCCTTCGCAGCTCAAACTTGTCTTGAAGACCAGCTTGGCTCTTCATGCAACCACGATGTGGTGTGAAACCAGGTGCAAACCGCAGCGGCAACGCACTCAAGCCATATCAAGCATATCATACGGCCGAAAAACGTGGAGAAAGTGTTGGTCAGTGATGAAGCCAAAAGGCACAGCAAGTGGTCAGCCGCCCTCACTTGTGAGCCCACATGGACTCCACTTGAGCCCTTCACGTGAACTGCCGAAGCACACACGTATTGATCGCGCGCAAGTGCCATCCGTCTCGGCTCACGAGCTCACCGCCGCGCCGCAATTCACTCGGTCGCCTCGTTGCAGGCGACTTTGCCACGTTTGACCAAAGCTTGAGCCTGACGCGACGCAGTGTGCCGTCGAGGGTCTTACTTTCCCGGGTGGACTGTGATACACTGGCAAAAAAGCCGGCGTGCACTCTCATTCTATAATTACGACTCTGCCACTCAAAGGCTCGTCGGAGACTTTGGCGGCATTGTGTCGCTAGTGACAAATCGCATGGTTCCGGTGCGGCGGCGTGGCGCCTTCTTCCTGCTGTCGCGCTACCGGCGTCGACGGCGCGTGCCCTGTCGTCTCTTCCTGACCTCGCTCTTCCTGCTGCTGCTCTGCGGGGACGCGCGCGCCGCCGGGGACCTCGTGGCGCGGCTCTACGACCTGGACACGTCGGGCAGCTCGGCCGCGCGGCTTCCCCTCAGCTCCAGCGCGCTTCCGAGCGCTGTTTCCAGCCGCCTGAGCAGCTATTCACTGACGTGGAGCGAGCTGTCAGGGCTCATGCAGCGCGCGCTGCTGTGGGACTCAGGCTTCGTGTTCTCGTCCGCCGTGGGGTCTTCTTCCGCTTCTTCAGGGTCTTCAGCGGAGGGGGACGACGTCAAGCTGGTGCAGATATTTACAGCCTGCAGTCACGGGATGGACGACTTGCTGCCGGATCTGGCTGAGATGAAGACGCTTAGTGCAGACAACAGCAGCTGTGCCGTGGAGAACTGCGGCCTCATCGGCAACTTCTTGCCGCAGAGCTGCGGCACGGCGGTCATGCTGCCGCTCACCAGGTGCGCGGTGTACGCGTCGGATATGGACGGACAACAGGAGTTTGCAGGGGTCTTCTGGGCTGAGGACGGACGCAGCACGAGTGTACCGGAGCCCGTGCTTAGAAGACACACGCCCGTGGACACAGCGGCCAGCGCGTCGCTCTTCGCTGTTCACTTGACGGACGCGAGCTTCACAGGGGCAGAGTCATGTCTGCCGTACACCAACTTCATCCTGCCCTGTCGAGGCGTGGCAGATGACGTGGACATTTCCAGCAGCAGCGGCAGTAACAGCGTCACGACCAGCAGCAGCAGCAGCTACACCGAGGTGGATCTCTGCCCCGCAGCACAGGGAGCCGCGATGAACGCGTGGCTCGAACTCGAGTCGGTGCCCTCGCCAGGCACGTTCTCGACCACTGCGATCGTGCTGTTAGCAGTGGCGATGCTCATCTGCGTGCTGTTGGCCGCGTCCGTGTGGTGGCTCAGCCGCTCGCGAGCGTGGCTGCAGGACGCCTACGATCGGGTGATACTGGAGGGATCCTGGGACGACGGGTGCTGGTCTCCGACGTCGCATCTTCTAGGAGGACCGCTCGCGCCGTCACTAGCTGGCGCTGGGACAACAGACGAGGAACGGCTCACGCCGATGGAGGTTTTCTTCGGCGCTCGGCCTCGAAGTCGACGCTCGCCAGGAATTCACGGTACATCAGCACTCGTGGCAACGACACGGGCCGAGATCACGCTGTCCAACGACCAGCTGTGCCGCAAGAGCGCAATCCTCAAGGCGTTCGTGTCAGATCCAGCAATTGTGACTAAGCGGATATCATTCGCTCAGCTGCACTTCTTGAGACTGCTTGCGAAGGGAGGCAGCGGCGAAGTGTGGCTGGGCCAGTACGAGGCTCGCTACGTGGCAATGAAGTGCTTATTGCCAGGAAAGCGTGAGGACCCGGAGGCCTTGGAGCAGTTCGCGGAGGAGATCCGGATGGCTTCTTTATTGTCGCACCCGCGCATCGTCGCCTTCTGCGGCGTGGCGTGGCAGTCGCTCTTGCACTTGTGCGCCGTGACGGAGTACATGGCGCGCGGCGATCTCGAGAATTTGCTTGCGAACCCTGTCGCTCAAAAGGAGCTAAGCTGGAGCAGAGAGAAGCTCATGCTGAGCAGCGATATCGTCGAAGCGCTGGTGTATCTGCATTCCCTGGTGCCCATCGTGATTCATCGCGACTTGAAGTCCAAGAATGTGCTGCTGGATCGACGCTTACGTGCCAAGCTGAGCGATTTTGGACTGAGTCGGACTCGATCTGTGGAGGACACGATGACCAACGGGATTGGCACGATCCTGTGGAGCGCGCCGGAAGTTTTGGAGGGAAAACGCTACGACGAGAAGAGCGATCTCTTTTCGTTTGGCGTCGTGTTGTCTGAGATTGATACGTGCGCTCTCCCGTACGGCTTTAGTCGCCACGCCAAGATGCGCAGCATGCAGATCGTCCACCTCGTGTCAGAAGGCAAGTTGCTGCCCAACTTCCGTGATGACTGTCCGCCAGCGATACGTTCACTTGCTCAGCGCTGCCTGAGTTTGGACCCTGCCGCACGACCCACGGCAATGGAAGTTGTCTTCGAACTGCGCTCTGCTATTGCCCCTCAACTGCTCCAACAACCGATGCCAACGGTGGCCGACGATGACATCGGCAGTATTCTTTCTTCAGCGTCTTCTCCAAGCCCAAGACACAGCGAAGGAGGTGACAATGGCTCGGCACTGCCAGCGCCTGTACAAATTAAAGTTATCGGCGCAGATGCCAACACGAAGGAGACGCAGACGGAGACGCGAACACTGGACGAAAAGCAGTCGCCAGTGTGACCAGCGAGCGTTGACAACAGACCAAAGGAAGCACATTAAATTATGAGAACAAAACCAGTTTGAAACCCGAGAAGCTGCCAGCAATAGCTAGCTGAACAGAAGTGTATGGAGACACCTGCGAAACGGACGTGATCCCTGCCGATTTCAAGGTGCGTGGCATCACTTTCGACAACGAGATGGATAACAGCATCAATGAAGGCGAACCATCGACACCTGAGTCCGTACGCAAGGCTCGCTTGATTCGCCGAGTACCAATCCTGGCGCATGTCGTGAAGCACGGAGTGTGTCCGGAAGGCGAACTGTTGCGCTCATTGGAGCTCGTGACTTTCAGCGATGGCGAGTACATTTACAGTCAAGGCCAGCCTGAGCGAGACCTACTGTTCATTGAGGAAGGGAAAGTTCTGATCACTCAGAGACGACGATCGCGAGCTCTGAGTACGAGTCGGCCAGTGGGCTTTATCCCAATGGACAGCTCAGGTGGCGTCGTCTTCGCTCGGCGTTCTACACGAAGACGATCGCAGATCGAGGCGGAAATGGAGATCCAACTGCACAAGCACGAGGAGCTCGAGTACTTTGGAGAGGAGTCATTGCTACAAGGATTGGTGTCGAGGGTTTTGAACGCCGTAGCAAGCGGAGCGGTGGCGTGCTTTGTGCTTCCAGAGGCTGCTTTTGCTAGACTGCTGGCACCCGTGCACGAAGTGATGCTGCATCGCCACTTGCTACGAATGCACGGCGTCCTGGCAAAGCAGCGAGTGTTTCAGCACTTTTCAGCGCGCCAAAGGCAGTATTTACTGGATCGCTGCCCTATCGAGCACTACGAGGAAGGAGCGCGTATCATCCAGCAAGGCGACAAGGAGGACGATCGGTATTTTATCTTGGCCGAAGGTGAGGCTGACGTTGTGCTGGATGAACCTTTACGTGATCTAAGACCGAAGGGAAATACAGGAGGCAGCGTGGAGTATGGCGAGCTACACGTTGAGGGAGAGGAAGGTGATGCCAACGGTGTAAGATCGTCGATCGTGTGTCGAAAAACGGTTTATCAGGGATTCGGAGAAATGGGGATCTTGGGTCGACCTCGAACAGCGCATGTGGTTGCGGCTGGAGCTGTAATTTGTGTGACTATTTCTCGTAAGACGTACATTGGCGCTTCCCAGTTGATAGGCGTCGGAGGCGTAGACACCGATGCCGACGCCTTGTTGGCCATGTCGCTCATGGAGGAATGGGCGCTTGTCGTCAAGACTCGCAACCTGCACTTGGCAAATCCACTGGTGTCGCGCCATCTCGAAACATTTGTCAAAAAGTTCAAGGCAGCTTATATGCAGAAGTTTGAAGGGAAAACGCTGTACCTGGATCTGCTGCGAAGAATGCACGCGGACTCGACGCTAGCGGGTGAGTTTCCCTTTCTGTCCGACCGTGTGGCTTGGGATCAACCAACATCGTCGCTCAGTATCACGCGTGCCGAAACTCGGCGTGTGTTATCGTTGCCCCCAGCTGACCGCTCTCCTTTCGAGATCAGCTTCCTGGCTCGCTTGCTGGAACTGACAGGCTTCATCGATAAATTCGACCGCCCAGACCATATTGACAAGCTCACCCTTTCTCGCGGCATTGCTCGGTTTGCAGCCTTCGCTACCATTCAAAAGGAAAAGTTCCTGTTCCGACAAGGCAAGATCGAAAGCCGCGCCTTCCTCATCTTGCGAGGGAACATCAACATCGTCAACGAGGATGTCAGCACAATGCAAGCTGGACTAGCCGTGAAGCACTACGACGTGCTCGCCACGCTCTCCGCCGGGGACTCATTCGGTGAGTTATCACTTGTTACTCGACTTCAGCGCTCTGCCACGGCGTTAGCTCCATGTGAGGCAGATCTGTTGGTACTGGAGCGCCCACACTTGCATGCATTGATGGAGCTACTACCCGGTGTATCCGTGCAGCACGCTATGGTCGAGCGCGCTGAGTTTCTCGCTACGCTAAGCTTTCTCCGTGATGGTGATTTTGCACAGTGCATTCGAGTGGCGCATGACCTCCAGGAGCAATTTTACGAGCCGCGGCACATTCTCCTTCAAGAACCAGTCCACTTGCGTACGCTTTACATCGTCAAGAGTGGAGAAGTTGTGGTGTTCTTGCGTCGACAAGTCCCCGTTGCTGATAGTACGGCGATTGCAGGGACGAACGACCCCGCAGCCTCGAAGGAAGTACTCGTCCGTGTGGCCACCATTGGGCCCCAGGAGTTTTTTGGCGTTGCTATCACAAACGCAAACATGTTAGCACCAAGTGCGTCGGTAGCAGGGGCAATCACCGCGACTGGAGCCCCAAATTCTCCGGCTGGTCCTAGCGCGGTTGGTCCTCCATCCTCGCCACCGCCCGCGTCGCCAACCTCACCTACGCCACCTTCATCGATTGCGAATGCTCAGCTGTACGTCGCTACGACGTTAGCTGCTGCCACTGGTGGAAATGGCTCCGCTCCATCAAGCACCGCCACTTACGATTTCGCTAGAACTGTGTTCATGTGCTCGACCCAAGTGCAGATGCTCGAGCTCTCCGAACGAGGTTGGAGGCGTCTGCCAATGTCCAGTTTGCAATGCATTCGCGGCTCCTTGCTCGAGCGCCACCGCTGGAACCAAGAGGTTGCCGAGAAGCAGAATCAGCAAGCGTACTTCCTCGTGGACAAACCGTGGCAGGCAGTAGCTCGGCCAAGCACTTCTTCAACATCCACTACGACAAATAATGACGGCAAATACTCTCAAGCTCGAGCCCTGGAACCTTTACCAGTGACACAGTTGGCTCGCCGGATTAAAGACAAAAAGCAGCAACAACACCAGCAGGGCCACCACAACGCCGTGACTCGACTGTTTGCTCCCGCTTCATTGACCCCGACCAAGCCGTCCCAACGTTCTGGACATCTTTCAATTCCTAGTATCTATGTCGAGCGTCCGCCATCGACACCATCAAGTCGAGGCTCACCTATCTACGGAGCTGGCCAACTGAGAACCACTTCGGCTGGATTGGCAGCATTCTCTCAAGGCAAAAATTGGGTTTCATCGGCCGTGTCGCCTTCATATCTGTCGCCGTCCCGAACGACTCGAC
The DNA here is from genome assembly GCA_012295415.1 of Phytophthora chlamydospora. Lineage (NCBI taxonomy): Eukaryota > Oomycota > Peronosporomycetes > Peronosporales > Peronosporaceae > Phytophthora > Phytophthora chlamydospora. The sequence continues at coordinate 667 of JAABLK010000575.1, read as the reverse complement.
TTGGTGGATCGTTCCAGCCGAAAGGTGCAGTTGTCACCTCCAGTAGAAGTGAACCACTCTTTTTCAACCTACCAAGCGGTTCGACAGTTGCAGTCAATTCAGTCACGACTCTCTGTCCTCGGCCACCTGCTGTGGTTTCACCCTCAAATGGAACGTCAAGTCCACGACAACCTTTGCGGGGGGAAGACTCAAGCCGACGAAGATCAGGCCCAACTTCGAAGCAAGACACGGTGCGAAGTGCCCAAACAGTTAACGAAGACAGCTGCAAAGCGATGTGGAAATTGCAGCGCAGACCTTCCTCCATGAAATAATAGACCGAACGATGTACATTATTTCCTTTGACCTTTGCCGCTTACGCCCGCACATCGCCATCGGCACTTTCAGTGGCAAACGCAACGGCATCTGTGGGTGGGTGAAGATCGAGAATGACTTGTCTTCACTATGGGTCGTGGCAAAACAGCTCTTCCGCCTTTTCATTCCTGAAAACGATTTGGAAAAGGTGAGAACTGACAATGGAGACGCTGGCGTCGTCGCTGCCGCCCTTGGGCGCGTGCGCTCCCGTGACAGAGGTGCTGGCCGCCCCCACCGCGCGCTTCCGCCTGCAATTCACCGACGACAAGCGCACCAAGGAGCTGCGCTGGGTGCTCTTCTCATGTACGGACAGTTT
>JAABLK010000574.1:0-22795 GCA_012295415.1 Phytophthora chlamydospora | reverse complement strand
AGCGGCGGCCCGCTGCCGCCCGTAGCGCCTCTGGCCGCGGCCACGACGTCGCCGCCATCCGTGTGCGAGCTCACGCCCGAGCTCAACGAAGAGATCGTAACCGTACTACGTGAGCAGTTTCTGCAGCAGCAGTTCGACGACTACGAGACGTCCGGCGGCCGCTACAAGCGACTCGAGGGCTACGCCGACGCCGACATCGCCGACGTCGTGCGCGCCATCGTGGGTGCCAACGGCCGCCGCGCCGTGCCGCCAGACTTCCCGTCCGAGTCCTGGCTCGCCATGTTCAAGCGCGAGAACAACTTCGTCGACGTGGACGAGATGGTCCGACGCAGGAGCCGCACAAACATCGGCGCTGGCGTCAAGGCCGCAGTGCCGACGCAGCACATTCAACAGGAGCGCTACAGCCGCGACTATGAGCTGGAGCTCCAGCAGTACGAGCTCGAGGAGCAGCAGCGCCGCGGAGACGTGCGCTGGATGCAGAACCGCAAGTACCGCCAGCAATCCGCGCCGCCCCAGACATCACCGATGCAGCGCAGTTCAATGCCCAGACAAGCCTCGTACGCCTGGGACGACGTCGACGCAACGGACAGCGCCGACAGCTCGATGCCGCAGCAGCGTCTGCGCTTCTACGAGCCGCAGGAGCCGCCGCGGCGCCAACCGAGAGACGCCGCCAAGTTCCGCCGCAGCCCAAGCGCCGGAAGCAGCAATGGCCGCTCCGGCCAGTCGGACGGCGAGCGCCACTACCGGCAGAGCAACCTCGTGCCGGCCAAAGTGTGGGAGGCGGCCATGGAGGATGTGGCCATCCACGGCATGAGTCTGCGCAACGCTGCCAAGGCCCACGGCGTGCACTTTGCGGCGCTGCACCGCCGACTGAAGAAGCGCCAGCAGCACAAGCTCAACATGCCCTGCGAGCCCAACTACATTCCGTTCGAAGACGAGGCGGGCGTGGTGCGTGTGATCCACGCACGCGCTGAGATGGGCGTCCTGCTGACGTTCACCGAGCTGGTGGACCTGCTCAAGCGCACGGCTCTCAAGCACCGCTCGGAGCTGCCGGAGGAGGTCGCGACCGCACTCGTGCGCAGGTTCCAATCCCGCGTGGAGCAGTCCGTTCGCCACCTCATCATGGACTGGCCGAGCTCGTCGAACAACGTGCTGTATCGACTGCGCGACACCAGCGCAGGCGATGTCGCCGGCAAAGACAGGATGCCTGCCGGCGTTCCTGCTGTCAGCGTTGCCAAGATCAACGCGCCAGCGATCATCAGCGCTAGCAGTGGCGACTCGTCGTCCGGGTCGTCGTCGTCCCTCTCGCCTCACCTGCAAGTGGCTGCATCTTTCCCAGCCACGCGCAAGTCTCCGGTGGCTCCGGCGCCAGTCACGACGTGGAGCAACAAGAATAATTGTGGCAGCAGCAGCAATACCGTGGGGTCTGCCATCCGCGGCACAAGCAACAGCAACAATGGCAGCAACAACGATGTTGAAGGGAGAACCTCCGCTCCAGCGACCGTGTCGCCGACCGAGACGGCTTCCAACCAGCCGTGCATGATTCTTCGCCTGTGAGTGTGATTTCCAACTATGAAGACCGGTGATCCAAGTGAACTGTGTATTGTATCCCTGATCGATGGACCCGTGTCCCCAGTAACTGCGCTCGTTGTCTGCGTGTGCCGTGACGTGTTATCCCCGATCGCACGCGTGCAACGAGTGGATGCAGACAGTAATGCTTTTCCCTGAAAATGTCGAGGCGAGGCCTTGACGTGTACACTACTGACCGTGCCGTAAGATAGAGGCGTAAAAATGAAGTGGGAATTGTCTGTTGTAGATTGGACTTCTCCACCCGCTCGAAAGCTCGTACGTTGCTTTGACTTCTCGGTCTTCGACTGCGTGATTCAAGCAGAAGCACTTCACGTGCAGTCTTTGCTTGTGTCGTCCATCAAGAGCGCTCGCAGCTGCTCCGTAGGTAGTGGCCGCTCCATCTGAGCGACATCCTGGTCTCTCAGAACCGCGTGCTTGTAGGTGCCCAGCGGTGTGGCGAGGTTCGTGCAAGCAAAAAGGGTTTGCCCGGCATTGGCGATCACCGAGTCGGCGTGCACCATGGTGCTGCACGGGTACAATGAGTCAATCGCTGGTGCAACAGAAGGCGAACACAGCGTACCTCTGCGTAGTCATAATGGAGGTCGGAGCAGCGTCGCTGGTGCTCAGCGCCACCCACAGGCGCAGCATCCGCGCCCTCGCTTCCTCACGATCCATCAGCGACTTCAAAGGATAATGGGAAATTGGACACAATTAATTTTTGATTGGAATTGGACAATATCCAGGCCGACTGTGAATCCATTCCAAAATTAATCACCTTCAAGATCGATGTACGCCGCCGCGCCTCCCCCTGGGGCTATGCGCCCTCCCACGTCGTCCGTGGAGCTGTCGCTGAGCGCCAAGAACCTCAAAGACCGCGACATCATCTCCAAGTCGGACCCCTTCGCCGTGCTCTTCGTCAAGAGTAAGCAGGCCTCCCGTTTCAATCTGAGACTCTTGATCCTTTCTCTCACTAACCCCCTGTCACCGTAGGCGGCTCCGGCTGGACCCAACTGGGCAAGACAGAGGTCAAGAAGGACGACTTGAACCCGTCATGGGCCAAGCTCTTCCTCGTCGAGTTCCACTTCGAGTCGGTGCAGCAGCTCAAGGTAGAGGTCTACGACCAGGACAGCTCGTCCCCGGACAGGCTCAAGGAGCAGGACTTCATCGGCCGAGCCGAGTTCACACTGGGGCAGTTGATGGGTGCTCCTGGTCAGAGTGGCTCGTTCCTGCTCACGCGGGGCAAGAGCTTGTCCAAGCACCAGGGCAGCCTTCAGGTCAAGGCCGAAGAGGCCAAGGCCTCCAGCGAGGCGGCGCGGCTCCGCTTCTCAGCCTCGGCGCTGGCCAATATGGACGGCATGTTCAGCAAGAGCGATCCGTTCCTGGTCATCAGCAGGCTGCGTGAGGACGGCGCGTCCTGGACGCAGGTGCACCGGACGGAGACCATCAACAACAACCTGAACCCCAACTGGAGGCGCGTCGAGCTGCCCATGCAGCAGCTCTGCAACGGCGACTACCGCCGCCCACTGAGTCTGCAGGTGTTCGATGAGGACAGCGGAGGCAGGTCGGAGCTCATCGGACAAGTGCAGACGACGCTGGAGGAAATTCAGACCAAGCGAGGCACCAACTTCGTGCTGCACAACGAGGCGCTGCAGAAGAAGAAGGGCAAGAAGTACACGAACGCTGGGCTTCTCGTGGTGGCTGAGATGGAGATCTACCGCGAGCACACCTTCATCGACTATTGTGTGTACTGCTTCGTTTTCATTGTTGTATGGACTGCAAGTACCTGCAAGCGATTGCGAGCCTTAACGCTTTGTGATCGTTTATTTGTTTGTGTGTAGTGCGCGGCGGCCTGGAGATGAACTTAATCATCGGTATCGACTACACGGCGTCCAACGGCCCTCCGAACGACCCGCGCAGGTACAGTACAACGGTCCTTTGGTTGTTTGACCGCTACGGTTACTCACAGTTTACTGTGCTTCCCAATCGCTTGCAGCCTTCACTTCCTTGACCCTCGTGGGCCGAACCAGTACCAGCACGCAATCTCCTCGACAGTTACCATCCTGCAAGAGTACGACGCGGACAAGAAGTTCCCTGTGTACGGCTTTGGAGGAATCCCTCCTGGAGCGTACGACGTGGACCACTGTTTCCCCTTGAATCTGAACCCGTCGAATCCAGAAGTGGCGGGCTCTCAGGGCGTGCTCCAGGTAAACACTTGCAATCTGCAGATACGTAAGACTTGATGCTAACCACCGAGTATGGCGTTTTGCAACTCAATTCTGCCAGCTTTACACGTCGTCTCTGGCGCATATTCGTCTGCACGGACCAACCTTTTTCGCCCCGTAAGTGCTCTGTGGTTGACGGAGTGCTTTCGCGATAAACACTCATGCTTTTGCGTTTCTACTCTAGGCTTATCAATCAGTCGATTCGAATCTCGAATCAGTTGGATGACCCTCGCAAGCAGAAATACTTCGTGCTGCTGATCATCACCGGTACGTTGATTCGGAGTGCATCTGCCGTCTGCAGAAGCACGAGCCCCTGCCTAATGCTCTTGTTCTTTTCATTACGCGTACGAAGACGGCGCAATCATGGACATGCAGGGAACAATTGATGCGCTGGTTGAGGCTTCTCACACTTCTCCGCTTTCCGTAAGTCCTGGAATGAAGAGCTGTAGGTGGAAATACCTGGCTATAACATCACGTTCTGTACGATGTGCAGATTGTGATCATTGGGGTGGGCCCCGCGGACTTTTCCTCCATGGTCGCCCTTGATGGAGACGGAGGAAGGCTGCGTGCCAGCAATGGCCGAGTGTCTGCGCGCGATATGTAAGTACTACTTCGCTCGTGTAAAAGCCGTTGAGCCATACGCTAACAAATAATGTGTTACAGTGTCCAATTCGTGCCGTACAACCGCTTTGTGGGGTATCCAGACGCGCTCACGAGAGAGACGCTTGCCGAGATTCCCAAGCAGCTGTGCCAGTACATGAAAGTGCGAGGTGTTGCGCCCAACCCAGCGCTTCCGCCGACGTATCACTTGTTCTCCGAGCCTAGTGCGCCACCTGCGACATCGCAGTACCCTGCTCAAGGCCAACCAGCACCTCAAGGTCAATATGCGCCACCGGGATACGGGGCTCCAGCCCAAGGTGCTGCCCCGGGACAGCAGCAATATCCCCCACAATATGGGGCACCGACTCAAGGCCAATACCCACCGCAAGGATATGGCGCCCCACCCCAAGGAGCAACTCCTGGTAACCAGCAGTACCCGCCGCAATATGGTGCCGCACCTCAAGGGCAGTATCCACCGCAGTACGGCGCACCGCCTCAAGGCCAATACCCACCGCAAGCCGGCGCTCCTCTTGGCCAATACCCACCACAGTACGGCGCACCGCAGCAGGGAGCGCACCCAGGAGCAGCCCCGGGTTACCCTGGCTACGGTGGCTGATCAAGCATTGCAGCGAAACATGCAGGCAAGAAAGAGGTTTGGTGGTGGACACCATATCGGAGCTGATGCGGGCTTGAGGCTTGCTGGTTGCATTAATTGTGTTGACTTTTTGATTGTTCTAGAGGAATTGCTTGAGCAATTGTCTCTTGTATCTCCAGGCCTCCGATTTGGACGAGGACAGTTGATCGTGCAGCTTCTTGATTTCCTGTTGCAGAGATCGCATGGCTTCTTCGTCCGCTCCTGCATTGGCCGGGTCGTTCGAACTGGTGCCAGTACCTTGCGATGATCCGCACGTTTGCTGACGCCATCGATGGAAGTACGAAGCCGTCCGCTTCACCTTCATTGACATGCCAAACTGCAAGGTTAGTACGCACAAACGACCAAGGCAGAGGTGATGTTGACGAACCGTGATCTGTTCAATGACGTGGTTGATTCTCTCGACGGCGATCATGCGGTTCCAGCACGAAAGCGCTTGAGCTTGAAACGTTTGTGCTTGTAGCTGGAGCGCTTGCGCCTTCCACTTGTTGAAGCAGCTCAACTTCTTGCGTGACTCCAGGTGGAGGGCAATGCGGTGCATGTGCAGCACGGCGTTCAGTCGCAGGATTCTCGTGTTGGAGGCTTGGATTTTCCACCGACAGAAGAGCTCCTTTGCCGCTTGGTTCAGCTTGGCGTGGCGGATGAGAAGCGCCTTCTTCAGTGATTCAAACCGACGAGTACGAACCTGCTCCAGCTGCATCCTCACAAGCACTTCATCCAGCGTACCGGTTGAGAAATCACTCTCTGGTGGACCTCTTTGGCTGGGGCTTCCGGTCGTAAACTCGGCTTGAGATTGCAGATACGCCACGCGTTGATCGATCTGAGAGCGCTGCAGTGCGTGCTTCATCTCGAGGCGGATGCTGTAGCGATCCTCGTCCATCGCGCTCTCGTTCTCCTTTGCTCGCACGGCTTCATCGTGTCTCCAGTCGTTCAGCCGGCGTTCACACTCCAACTTCATGTGCTCGACCACGTTCGAATAGTCGAGTTGGGCCTCGTGCAGAGCTAGCGACACCGCCATCTTCTGTCGCTCAGCAGCCTGTTCCTCGGTCAGCTCCAGCTTCTGGCGGAGCAGCTCAATATCTCGCTTGTACTTCTCAATGCGTTCACCAAAGTCGAGTGTTCCGTCAGTAAACGTATCCGATCTCGGGCTCACTTGGCCTTGTGGAGTTGCTACGCTCTTCGGAGCCGGCGGGAGCAGGCTTTGACTCGTAGCATCCGCTCTTGATGCTTGAAGAGAGCTGAGCCTGAAGATGGCGCTTTGGCGAGCTCGCTCGGCATCCTCATACCGATTCTGTGCTTCCTCGAGCAATGCCACGAGCGAGGCCATCCGCTCTCGTTCACTGGCTTGCAGTGCTAGCACCACATCTTTCTCCTGTCGAAAGGCGTCGCTAGCATTCAAGGCGTCATGAAGAGATGCCTCCAAAATCTCGACACGTCGCTCGGTGGTTTGGAGTTTGATCTTCAGACTTGCGTCTTGGTCTTGTAGCAGCCGCACGTCGCTCTGGAGCTCCTGCTTCTCTTCCTCGAGACGTTGAATGTACCGACACAGCTCGGAATTCCCGTCTTCATCGTTCGACTCCCCGTCGTCTTCGTAAATGAAGCTGTCGTTGTCGTCTTCGAGAACAGGAAGACTTGGTAGTCGCGCCCGAGAGGCCTTGGGCTCTGCATCGTCGGCCATTTCCAGCTTACCCACCGCAGCAGGTCGAAGATCAGATGAGCTCATGTTGCAAGGAGGTGACGAGCTGCTGAGCTTTATCTTCCCAGTCTGGCCAGTTTCAAAACGACCTCCATGATTCAAATAGACTCGAGACTCGTGCAGAATGGCCAACGGAACAAGCGCAAGGTGACGGCAGATACCCCAAGCCATAAGAACCAAAGACCTTGAATATAGGTATTCATATCTTGCGGTGCCTTCCCTTTGACTCAGAATCCGAGGATGGCTCAGCTCGGTAAGTCTATTCTGCTCGTGGTGCATGCAAACCTTCTCCGTCCTACCAGCTCTTCACTTTCTGAAAGCTACAGGAACGTGACGATAACGAAATCGTAGACGCTAGCTGTCGAGGTCAACCATGGGCTGCATCAATTCGGTGCCGAACCAAGTCGGGCAGACGTTCGACCCTGTCATCATGAGCGACGACGCCGTCGGTGAGAACTCCCCACGCTGCCATGATCACTTTAAGCTGAGTTCTAACCTTGACATCCACAGAACGGAAGATGAGCATCCTGCTGCGTGAAAAGCGGAAGGCTGCACTGCGTCGTGGCGATATCTTCGGTGAGAGCGTCCAATTCGACACCCCACTCGAGCTCAAGAGCGTGGTAAAATCGGCCGAGTCGACGGGCGTCATTCGACAGGCTCTGCTCAACAACTTCCTCTTCTACACCATCGGCCACAACGACATCGATTCGATCGTCGACTTCATGGTGGAGAAATCGGCGCTTCCAGGCGACGTCATCATCAACGAGGGAGATCCCGGAGACTTCTTCTACGTCGTCGAGACCGGCTTGTTCTCCATTTCAGTGCACGGAAACGTCGTCAACACCGTGCAACGCGGCGCCACTTTTGGTGAGCTCGCGCTGGTGTACAACTGCCCGCGCACGGCAAGTGTAACCTGCTCGCAGTCGGGTCGTCTTTGGACGCTCGACCGCGTGACGTTCCGTCGGCTGGTTGCTCGAATCCAGTCGGAACAGATCGGCGAGTGCAAGAACGCCCTACGCAAAGTGTCGTTGCTCCACGCGCTGACCGAGAATCAACTGAGCCAGCTCGCCGAAGCAGCTCAGTTCGTCAAGTTCTCTAAAGGCGATCGGATCATCAAGAAAGGCGAGCGGGGCAACGTCCTGTACATCATCAAGAATGGCGCCGTCATCTGCACTGACGTCGGTGACAGCCACCGCATGGAGTCGGTACGGCTCACCGAGAACGACTACTTCGGCGAGCGTGCGCTCATGACTCACGAGCCTCGCGCCGCCAACGTGACAGCGGAGACGGACGTGACGCTCATTGCCCTCGATCGACAGACCTTTGACGATTTGCTCGGCAGTCTTCGCGAGGTCATTGACCACAACATGAGCATGCGCGTGCTCCAGTCCATCCCGATGTTGAAGGTTCTCTCGTCGAACGAGAAAGAGAAGCTCTTCCTGGCGCTTGAACCAGTCTCGTTCGCGGACGGGGAGTTCGTCATCAAGGAAGGCGACCACGGTACGACGTTCTACATCATCAAGAGCGGCTCGGCTGTCGTCACGAAATCGACAACCAACACGGATGAGAACGGGAACTCGAGTACCGAGAAGCGACAGGTGGCCACGCTGTCCACGGGCAACTTCTTCGGCGAGATGTCGTTGCTGCATGGCGAGCGGCGCCAGGCCGATGTGCTCGCCAATGGCAACTTGGAGTGTCTCTCACTCGACCAAGGCAAGTTCGTGGAGCTTCTGGGGCCGATTCAAGAGATCCTGAACCGTGAGGCGGAGGAGCGCATGGTGGCCTTGAAGATGCAGGAGCAGCGACAGATCAAGTTGGAGGAGCTCGAGGTGTTGCGCACTCTAGGATCTGGTACTTTCGGGCGCGTCAAGCTGGTGAAACACAAGCCGACAGGCGCAGCCTACGCGCTGAAGGTGCTCAACAAGGCGTCAGTCGTGGCCTACAAGCAGCAGAGGAACGTGGTGAACGAGAAATCCGTCATGGCGCAATGCAACCACCCGTTCCTGCTCAAGCTCTTCACGACTTACAAGGATCAAGCGAGGCTGTACTTACTCATCGAGTTTGTGCAAGGTGGCGAGCTCTTCACGTACCTGCACTCGACACCGTCATCCCCAGGTCGACTTCCCAACGACCATGCTCGCTTCTACGCGAGTCACGTGCTGATGGCGCTCGAGTATCTCCACGAGCGCTGCATCGTGTACCGTGACTTGAAGCCGGAGAACCTGCTCATCGACCCGCAGGGCTACCTCAAGGTCGTCGATTTCGGCTTTGCCAAGGTGGTGGACGACCGGACGTACACGCTCTGCGGCACGACCGAGTACCTGGCTCCAGAGCTGGTACTGGGCAAGGGCCACAACCGAGGCGTGGACTACTGGGCGCTGGGCATCCTCATCTACGAGATGGTCGTGGGCCACTCGCCCTTCGCAGGCTCCAGCCAGGTCGACCAGATGCAGATCTGCCGGAACATCGTCAAGGAGAAGGTCGAGTTTCCTGGCTGGGTGAGCTCCAGCTGCAGAGACTTCATCCTCAAGCTGCTGGAGCGCGACCTGACCAAGCGACTCGGCCTGACCCACGGCGGAGCGCGCGCCATCCGCTCGCACGCGTGGTTCGCCAAGCTGGACTGGGACGCCATGCTGCAGAAGAAAGTCAACGCTCCGTACCGCCCCAAGCTCGCCGACCCGCTGGATGCGTCCAAGTTCGAGGTCATCAACGACAACGACGACGAGGCTCCGGCATACAAAGCAGAGGGCTACGAATGGGACAAAGACTTCTAGACAGAAGAGGGAATACCATAATATAGATTGCACCAAGTGACCGGGTCAGTCGATTTGCATCGTCTAGTTCTTCTTCTTCTTGGCGCGCACTTTCTTCTTAATGGGCTTCTTGTTGGACAGCGGATTGGGGCCCTTGGCGCGCTTCTTCTTGAGCCGCTGCTGCTCTTCTTCGTCTCCAGTCTCTCCGACCTGCATCTGCTCCAGCTTGCGCTTCTCGTTGACATCGAGCTTGGCCATGTTGGCCTTCTCCTCCTGGCGCACGATGGCCAGCGTGGCGCGCGAGATTTCCTCGAACACGAGCACCGAGCGGTTGAGGTACAGCAGCGGCACGCCGGGCACAAGACGCAGCGCCTTGCGGAGCTCCACCTCCTGCGTGCACACGACGAATTTGCGCTCGTTCTTGTCGCCCACGAGGTGCTGGATGTACTGTGACACATCCACGGGCTTGTCCTCGTCCTTCTTCTCCGGCAGGTCGTAGACCTCGGCCACCTTGAAGCTCTGGGCCAGCTCGTAGGCCTCTTTAGTGGTCTCTCCCAGCAAGCGCAGCTCGTCCAATGCTGCGCGAGGCACGAAGAATTCCACTTCATGCGGCTTGACCTGCAGGTATTTGGGCACGCGCTCGCGCACGTCCACTTTCATCTGCAGGCACATGGCGATGAAGTTGCCGTCCAGAAGCACCTTGAAAGGCGGCTTGATGCCGCACAGGAAGTGGAACTGCCGCAGAGCCTTGCGGATGCCCTTGGCGCGAAGGTACCGCATATCAACGTCGACGTTGCTGCAGTCTCCACTCGATTCCGATACTGAACGACAACCACGACTGGATGGAGATGGACTGGCAGAAATTGAGCTTTTCGATTGGATAAAATGCGTAGTGAGACCTTGAAAATAATCTTGAAGCGGTGTAACGGGACGATGGCGCGGCGCATGAAGGACGGTCCGGCGTCGGCGCTGAGCTCCGTGGTGGCGAGTGCGATGGGAGGGAATAATAAGGAGGAGAGGGAGAAGCTGGCCGAAACGCGCGGGTCCATTGCGATGTGGATCGAGTCGGACGACTATAAGGCACTGCCGAGGCAGCTCAAGCTCGGCGTTGCGCACTTACTGCAGGAGGCAGTTGCCACGGCAGACTCGCCTCATACAAGGTACAGTTGATGCTGTCGTTGTCCACTACAGTGTGTTGTATTGAACATTTGGAGTGACGAGTGTATTATGGTGCTTCATTGCAGCAATCACCTGATGGAGGACACGCTGGCGTTGACGAGCTGCGGCGCGCAGTACTTAGCTTCGCAGTCAATTGATAAGTGCACGATACAGCGTCTAGAGACCCACAAGCGTCGCCGAGACGAGGACCGAGGAAGAATGGACGCCAAGGCGGCGAACCTCGTGCTCACGTGGCGGTGCCAGCGCTTCCCGACGCACGGGATGCCGCCGCTGGGGCTCAAAACCAGCGATTACCTTATCCCTGAGATGCAGACACTGCAGAAAGCTGGCGGCACAGCGGTACAAGCAGTTGCGGAGGTTAACAGCGACGCGCTACGTGCCGAAATCAAGCGGTACTCCAAGACGCTGCGGCGGCGCGTGGAGGTGCGGCAACAGGAGCTCGTTCGCGAGCTGCAACGCCAGCAACGAGAGCAGCTGGAGCACAAGGAACGCAAAAAGCTGGGCTTCCGCAGGGGCTGGGCCCATCTAATGTAGCATAGCGGCAATATGAGCAGCTTGCGAGTTTAATTATCCGCCATCAGTAGTATTTCTGAAAAGTACTGATTTTGCATTCATATTTAAATGTTTGCCCCTAAATAATGTGTCGAACACAATCACCCCTTCGTCCGATCCACCCTTCCAGTCTTTTTGTAGGGGTTACACGGGACGGATGTCATGGCCCCATTGGCACTTTGATACCTCAAGCTCGTGACCCCCCACCAATCGAAGAGCTCATGGAGACCCCCGCCGCGCTCCCGACCCCGTCCGATGCCACCACCGATGCTGCAGCTGTCAATGGCGCCACTGCGGCCGAGAAGACGACGTTTGAGAAGCTCACGGAGGCGGTGGAGCAAAATCCGCTGGACTTCAACTCGTGGGTCGGCCTGCTGACCCTCGTGCAGAGCGAAGTACGCCCCATTGCCGTCTCTATTGAAGGATTTAGGTATCCATCTCTAATACCGAACTGGCTGTTATGTGTACGACAGAGCGCGACGCCCCGCGAGACGGTGGAGAGCACGTTCGACCGCTTCCTGGCCGAGTTCCCGCTCTGCTTCGGCTACTGGAACAAGGTGCGACACTGTGCTGACTGCTGTGCACTTGGTGGCGAGGGTGGCTGACGGGTTTTGAATGTTGTGGTGGCTGTAGTACGCGCTGTACGAGTTTGGACTGGGCAGGAAGGCGCTGGAAGACGGAACCGGCATGATGGCCACGGCCGAAGAGGCCAAGCAGAAGGCCCGCGACGTCTATGAGAGGGGCATCGTGGCAGTGCGATTCAGCGTCGACATGTGGATGAAGTACTGCGAGTTCCTCATCCACAAGGTGCACAGCCCCGTCGACGAGACTCGACCGTGAGTTTCCAAGCTTTCTGCTAGTTTTTGGGCTCTTCTAACTTGGTGTGGATTTGTGCTAGAGTCTTGGAGAGAGCGGTGGCGGCGTGCGGAGCTGACCCCTTGGCGGGTCCGCTCTGGGAGCTGTACATTCAACTGGAGACTGTCAACGTAAGTCGCGTCGATCTTGCAGCCGGTGATAGGTTGCTCATCTCGTCGTGCCCTGTTGCGCAGAATGACATGCCTCGCCTGAACCAGGTTTTCAAGAGGATTATGTACCAGCCGCTGCGAAACCTGGAGGAGTTCTGGGAGAAGTACAACCAGTTTGTGCTCGCCCAGCAATTAAATGCTTTGGCGACAATTGAGGAGCAGAAAGCGCTTGCCGGAGATGGAGAAGAGTTAATGGACGAGGGTCTTCTGCGCGTCAAGATCGTGAACGCTGTGGAAGCTGTGAAGAACAAGACGATGGAAGACATCTACCGGCGCCAAGCCTTTGAAGCTGGAATCGACCGCAGCTACTTCCACGTGACGCCCGTGGCGGAAGCAGCCATGAAGAACTGGCACAGTTATTTGGACTTCGAAGAAGCCGCCGGAAGTGACGCGCGCTGTGAGACTTTGTACGAGCGCTGCCTGATTTCCTGTGCGAACTACGAGGAGATTTGGCTGCGCTACGTCTCGTGGAGCGAGAAGGCGCGTGGATTTGAAGCTGCAGACGCGGTGTTCCAACGAGCGGTGACGATCTTCCTCAAGTACCGAGCCTCCATTTACTTGGAGTACGCGGCTTTCTTGGAGGCCCACGACAAGCTTCAACACGCTCAGGATACGTACATGAAGGTGCTGTCTGATGTGGCTCCAAAGCTGGCGGAGGCTTTCCTTCACTACTGCAACTTTGAGCGCAGACGTGGAGATGTAGAGACTGCAAAAACGTGGTATGAGCGTGGAATGGATGCGGTCGAGAAGGAGGCTGAAGTGTACGCGTATGTGGCTACCTCGTACGCCACGTTCCTTCACAAGAGCGTTGGTGACGCAACGTCAGCTCGTGCGGTATTTGAACGCGCCGTGCAGAAGCACAGTGGCTCGGTACTTCTGTGGCTCAACTACATTCACTTTGAGATCAAAGTTGGCGGTAAGAATGCAGAGATTGTGTCTCGAGTCTCCCACGTGTACGAACTTGCACTGGAAGACAGCAGCAGTCTCTCTATGAACGAGAAGAATGACGTGTGGTTCCAGTACGTGGAGTTTATGGAGAACTATGGAGACAGCATCTCCAAAGTGCGCGAGGTGCGCAGTAAGGAGATGGCGTGGAAGCTCAAGAACGACCAGCCGCGTAATCGCACGATCAAGGTGCTGAACTTCCAGCCTGGCTGGGATGGCGACATGGGCGGATACTGCTCGAATGTGGACCCTGGGATGAAGCGTCCACGGTACTCAGCACCTCAGACGGCAGCAGTTGTTCCGGCGCCGGTGGTGGCAGCAACCATGACAGCAGCGCCAACAGGAGCGGCGATGACGGTGACGGAGACGGCAGCATCGGCAGCTGCAGCTGCAGCCTACTACCAAGGCTACCAGGTACATCCTTGCTCCTTGTCTTTATTTCCCCCGCCGTTGCTTGCCGTAGTTAATTGTTGATACGGACTGGGGTTCCAAGCGGGCTTGGCAGCCACCCCATGCCCTTCTTTCGACCGGAGGAATCTGCTGGTAGCTGCTGCGCATGTGTTGCGACGATAGGAGGAAGCAGAGGGACGTCGTTTGACAGGAGCTACTTTGCATGTTCTTTTCTGTAGACGGAGCTTTCATTGAGGGGGAATCGTGACGTTCGTTGTGTACTGATCGCTGTGCTTGTTCTGGTGCCTCGTAGGGATATGGAGCTCAAGCGCAGACTTACTCTCAGGCGGATCCTGCGGCTGCTGCTACCCAGCAGGTCTACTCCCAAGCGCAATACGCCAGCTACTATCAGCAGTGATCAGGCGAAGCAGCACGCTAAGCGCTGGTCATTCCGAGCATGCGCTTGGCTTTCGTTAGAGAGGGATGTAATTCGTGAAAGCAAAAACACTACACAAGCACACACGTCTCCAGCCTCGGCCAATTGTGTCCTCCTCTACCTACTTGCCAATCATATCTAGCGCCTGCTTGCTCTTGAGGGTTTGCACCTGGGAGAGATGCACGAGCCGCAGCTTCGACAGCTCCTTCTGAATGCCTGACAGCGCGGTCGGGTTCACGAGCCGGCACTCCGCATAGCGCTGTTGCAGCACTTGGATTTCTCGGTACTGCTGCTGCATAAGGCGGTGGAGCTGGAACGAGTGCTCCATCTTAATCTGCTCGGCTGTCTTGGACCCTCGGCCACTACCGTTTTGAGCCTGCTGCATCTGGTTCGGGACAAGGCGGCCTCCAGCGGCAGCGAGCTGCGCTTGTATTTGCTGCATTTGCTGAGTCTGCTGCTGTTGCTGGGCTGGCGTTGGGCGGGCAATCAGGGTCAACGCGTTGAACGGCACCTGGAACAGCGCCTCGTGCTCGTCAATGTAGACGGAGAAGAGCTCTTGGCCGTAGATCTGCGGCGCGGCAACAATGCGCCCCTTCTTACCCGCCAAGTTCCGAGCTCCACACGCGACCAAGTCCGCCGTACTCTGCCATCAACAGCACAACAATTCCCAAGAAGTAAGCACCAACACAGTCCCCAATTCTCGACCACTAACTCGATAACTTACCCGGATGAGTACCGTAGTGCCCACTATAAAGTCGGCTCTCCTGGGCATTTGTATCTGCGCAGTCTTCATCTGCTGCTGGTGCAGCTGCAGCTGCGCTGGCGTCATGCGTCCAGACGTCACAGTCGACGTCGTCGTGGGCGTGGCCAGCGTTGTGGACGGAATGACGGACGACGTCGGCGCTGCTGCTAGCTTTGGTACCGGTCTGGGCAGCATAGCCTGCAGCTGCAGCACGGCTGCCGGGTTGAACGTGGCCGCGGGCGCAGCGGACACCGCCGCTGGCCGGGAGACGTACAGCATATTGGAGGCCGCCGGCTTGACGGTACTACCACTGGCCGTGCGCTTCTTGCGGCTCAAAACGGCCTCGTAGCCCCTGTACGCAACCGTGGCGCGCCGCTTGAGGTTGTACGTCCTGCAGTATCGTTTTAGAATGCGTCAATGTAGTGGCGCTTGGGCAGGGAGTGGCCGGTACGTACCGCAGCTTGGTGAGGTCCTGGTTGGCGCGCACCACGTCGGCCACGTTGCCGAAGTACTGCGCCGCATTCTTGGGCTCTGCGGTGGCGGTGCGGCGCGCCACGAGGCCCTGCAGCTGGCGTTGTGGCGTCCCTGACGAAAGGGCCGAAGTCGAGGCTGGCGAGGCCTGAAGCATCGGCACTGGCAGGTCAGAAAAGGCGAAATGGGTCATAAAGGCACATATTTTGGTCTCAAAATTTGGTCCAGAAGTTGGATCTTCCGAATCGAACAACTCCTTTGAAGTGAGCTGCTCGAAGCTCTTCCTGCCTTCCTTCGTCGTCCCTGCTGCTGCTAGAACAGAATGAGCGACAGTACCAAGCTTATCGCTGTGATCGGAGACGAAGACACCGTCACGGGCTTCATCCTCGCGGGCATCGGCCACCGGACGGCCGAGGGAACCAACTTCCTCGTCGTCAAGCCCAGTACGTCCTCAATGATTTCTGTGTCAATAGAGAAGTTATAGTAATAACGCTGTTGATGCTGCAGCCACGCCCATCTCCGCCATTGAGGCCAGCTTCAGGACGCTCACGAGCCGCGACGATATCGCTATTATCCTCATTAACCAGCACGTACGGCTGCCGTCCTCTCCAGTAATCGAGAACGTCTTGTCTAGCAGTGCACTCACTTTTTCTTGTGTCTTATGGATAATGATGTGCAGGTGGCTGAGGAAATCCGCCACCTCCTCAACACGTACGAGAAGACCATCCCGACGGTGCTGGAGATCCCGAGCAAGGACTCGCCCTACGACCCCGCCAAGGACTACATCATGAAGCGCGTGAATCTCATGCTCGGCGAGTAGTGGACACGTCGTGCCAGGACAACAGGAAGCGTAGCGAGCTGTTCTACAGAAGTGACTGTGTAAGGCACGTGTGCGTGCGCTTTAAAATGATTTTTTTGTGCTTCCCGGCGCCATTGCCACGATTTCCTTCTTCATTTGAGCAATGAACACTAAAGTCGCTTGCAAACCAATTGATGCACTATTACACGGCGGTCGTGGCCTCTCTTCTCTTTTTCTCTCCTATTTTTCCATAGCTCAGCCTCCTCTCTCTCGGCGACAAGCCGCTGCTCGACCCCACGAGTAGGGAGCACAGCTGCAACGCCTTGGAGTGGCCCAATGCAGCCTACTTGGCCTTCTGCAGCGTGGCCGACAGCCAGTCCAGGCCCTCGTACAGACCGTCGCCCGTCGTCGCGCAACACGCCTGGATGAACCACTGGCGGTGGCGAAGGCCGTGCAGACCCAGCTTGTCCGTCATCTCCGCGGCGCTCATCGCGTTCGGCAGATCCTGCTTGTTGGCGAACACCAGCAGCACAGAGTCCCGCAGCTCGTCCTCGTTCAGCATGCGGTGCAGCTCGTCACGGGCCGCGTCCACACGGTCGCGATCGTTCGAGTCCACCACGAAGATCAGACCCTGTGTGTTCTGGTAGTAGTGGCGCCACAGCGGACGGATCTTGTCCTGACCACCCACGTCCCACACCGTGAAGCTAATGTTCTTGTACTCCACCGTCTCCACGTTGAAGCCTGTCAGATACATCATCATCATCAGCAGCGTTAGATTTGACCACATTAAAGGATAGGAAGTGACCGAGAGATCCTGCCACGCTTCACGCTCCATCTCATCGTCCACGCTCCTTTCCTCACGGCAAGGAAGTAGTAGACAGAGGACGGAAGGCGTCGAACCAGGACAGGAAGTCGCAGGGGCCACAGCGAAGACGTACCGATGGTGGGGATGGTGGTGACCACTTCGCCCAGCTTGAGCTTGTACAGGATGGTGGTTTTACCGGCGGCGTCGAGACCCACCATGAGGATGCGCATCTCCTTCTTGCCGAAGAGGCGCTCGAACACGCGCGAAAAGGCCATACCCATGGTTGCTGCTTGCTGTTGTTGACTACGCTCGCCCTTGCTCCGTTACGACCGTCTACCGCCTTGTAAAGCGTCGGGAATTCTGAAAGTGAGCGTGGGAAGGAAGGCCGCGAGAAACACCCCCTTTTCTTTGCGCTCCAAACCCACCCGTCTGGAAACCTCCATCAACTAATAGTATATTCAATGACAGGTCCATCAGGCTACGCAAAGCTGGTAAACTGCACGAAGGTCGAAGAAACCTCACCACGCAACGTCGCTGTTGCTTAAGCACGCTTCTATTGCAGACTAAGGGTTCAACATATATGTAGTGCCATCATATTCTACTGGCGCGACTTGACGGTGCGCTGCTTTGAAGTAGTGTTGCCCACGCTTTTTTTTCAGCATGTGATTTTGGGCTTCATTTCTTGCCCATGACGCATTTAAGTGTGAAGTGCACAAGGTTTTACCCGATCGCTAACTTTCGTATCCTGTGTACACAGTATTACATCAAGTACTTGTCACGTATTTGATTCTGTGTGCCTCGCAAGTCGTGGCCAATGCGAAATGAACTAGAGACTGAAGGTCTGTCCTGGTGCACGCTATGGCCAAGCAGCCCTGCAACATGCTGTAGACATAGCTAGTTAGTATGACGTGAGTTGTCATCAATGCTCGCAGACAGCAGCATGGGTGCGTAAGTGCAGGATGCGAACAGCGCTACAAGCATTGGCAAGAACAAGCTACCACGCAGCCCCTTTGGATCTCACGCCAAAGTGCAAGGCGGCAAACCACCAGCAGATATTGTGGTGTTATGTCCAGGTTCACCCATACGATCTCAATTAGCTATGACTCAAGATGGCGATTGATTCGAGGTTGAGGTGAATTTGAATCACAAGTACTCCAGTTCCAGCGCGCTCTAAACCAAAGTATCCAGCTGTTAAACAAGTTGCGCTCAAACCACTCGAGAGACAAATGAAAACGAAAAGCTACTTGTCCTCCAAGTTCGAGGCTTCGGCCAATGTGCTGCACTGCAAACAACACGTTCCAACTTCACATATTCCTCGCTTTGTGTGCCCGCCGCCGTGCTCTGCTTTTCAACCCATCAGCTTATGGAGGTATCACATTTGCGAGAGAAACCCGAGACTTGTTGATGTGACCCGCAGGCCGGCCTGAACCAGATGGCTGCCGAAAATGCCGCGTGGAGCATGTCATGTTGACCTGGGTCGTCCGCATTGGCCACCATGGTGGCCTTAGTTATTCGCGGCGTGGGGTGCTGTGGCAGACCGTGGCAGTTTGTGAGTGGTGGCCTGACCCCTTTTCCTTGACGACGGCGTTTGCGGTAAGCCCCATCGCCTCAGTCTCTTGCACTTCAAGCACCAACCAGGTGGAAAAGCTGTTGCCGTCGTCAGCGCACCACGATGGAAAGCCCCAACGTTGACCGCTGCTGACGTGTCCGGGCTGCTCTGCTTCGGCTCGTAACGGACACCTGTGCTATCTGTCTTAGCCTGCATATGTACACGGCACCAGCAGACCAAGCAGCACCGAAAAATAGTAGTAGACGCAACACGAGATGAAGCTAAACAGCGACGTGTATGATAGCAAGCGAACATGGTCTGGCAGACCGGGGAGCAACACAACCCGTACGCGGGCACACGAAGGAGGAAAATGCAAAATTATAGCAGCGCCTACTACCCATGATATATAGTTGTCTATATCTCTCCCGCTACCGGCCGAATGCACTGGGTACGTCAAGCGTGAGCTGTTTACTTGGCCTTCTGCAGCGTGGCCGACAGCCAGTCCAGGCCCTCGTACAGACCGTCGCCCGTCGTCGCGCAACACGCCTGGATGAACCACTGGCGGTGGCGAAGGCCGTGCAGACCCAGCTTGTCCGTCATCTCCGCGGCGCTCATCGCGTTCGGCAGATCCTGCTTGTTGGCGAACACCAGCAGCACAGAGTCCCGCAGCTCGTCCTCGTTCAGCATGCGGTGCAGCTCGTCACGGGCCGCGTCCACACGGTCGCGATCGTTCGAGTCCACCACGAAGATCAGACCCTGTGTGTTCTGGTAGTAGTGGCGCCACAGCGGACGGATCTTGTCCTGACCACCCACGTCCCACACCGTGAAGCTAATGTTCTTGTACTCCACCGTCTCCACGTTGAAGCCTGTCAGATACATCATCATCATCAGCAGCGTTAGATTTGACCACATTAAAGGATAGGAAGTGACCGAGAGATCCTGCCACGCTTCACGCTCCATCTCATCGTCCACGCTCCTTTCCTCACGGCAAGGAAGTAGTAGACAGAGGACGGAAGGCGTCGAACCAGGACAGGAAGTCGCAGGGGCCACAGCGAAGACGTACCGATGGTGGGGATGGTGGTGACCACTTCGCCCAGCTTGAGCTTGTACAGGATGGTGGTTTTACCGGCGGCGTCGAGACCCACCATGAGGATGCGCATCTCCTTCTTGCCGAAGAGGCGCTCGAACACGCGCGAAAAGGCCATACCCATGGTTGCTGTTGTTTCTCGTCCCTGGCTTCCGCCTACTTTGCTGACTGGTTCTCTTCTGGGCGCGATTCGCAAATGAGGAGGGAGGGAGAAACCTCCCGAGAAGGGGGAGGCGATCAAACGACCGGTCCCTCGCGAGCCGGAAATAGCGCCAGGAATTAGCGAAACCGCAGCGCCTTCCGGCCAATCACAGGCTGCCACCAAAGATAAAACCAACGAAATAGCCCTTCTTTTATTGTCCTGCGCACCCAATCGGGAAAAACGTATCCGCCTAAAACAGCGATTCGCCCTTTTTGCGCCCAAATTACGCCTGTTTTGGGCCCTGCGCGCGCGCGAACCAGTGTTCGAATCTTGCCATAAGCGCAGCGAAGTCAAGGAAGGAGCTCCTCGGGTACGTCGCCACTCGACTTGCCGCCTCAGTGCACCATTCACTGACCAAACGCTCACACCGTGCGCTGCTGCCTCTCTCTCCAGTCTGTGTTTGTGTCTCTCTGTGCAGCGTGTAGCTCTGTCGGGTGCAAACAATCAAGTGTATTGCCCTCTTCCGTGCCTCCGTCCCTCCCTGCAGCTCTTTGCTCTGCCCTCTGCCCTCCCTGCTTGCATCTCTCCACTGCCCATGGCTTCTACCGGCCCTGGCATGAAGCGTCAGCTGGACGGTGGCGACGACTTCGACCCGTCCAAGCGCCAGCGCAGCTCGCAGCAAGCTTCGCGGGTAACTACAGTCGCTCCAGCTTCCTCTTGCCCTCTCTGGGCCTACACTTTTGGCCCTGCTGCTTTCTGTACGACATGCTCGCTCACTCTGTCCTGCTCTGTATGTCCTGTTGTGCCCTTTTTGCCTTGGCCGCCAACGTAGGTCGTGTTCGTCTGTGGACTGCCCGCCGACTGCCTCGAGAGCGAGCTGCTGGCGCTCTGCTGCCCGTTCGCGGTCGTAGAGAAGAGTCTCATGATCCCGCAAAAACGTCAAGCGTTCGTGCAGCTGCCTGACGCCACGTCGGCCGCTAACCTCGTATCTTTCTACCACACGCGCGACGCCCTTATCCGCGGCAAGAAGATCTTCTTCGAGTTCAGCAACCGAGACGAGATCACAGTGGGGCGCCCGGAGCAAGGTGCCCCTCCTCCGTATCAGCCCCAGCAGCAGCAATATGCACAGCAGCCACCGCCACGAGCCGATCCGTATCAACAGGCCCCACCCATGCAGTACCCACCGCGACAAGAAATGCCGCCATATCGTGCAGCCGGCGCAGGTATGAATACGGCGTTGCTATGATTTACTGGAAGGGGCTGTCAACTAACGTGGTGAATGGGCTCCGATGTGCAGGCCAAGCCGGGTTCATCCCCCACGACGGCCCTCGTCGTGGCATTGGCCCGCCCAACCAGATTCTGATGGTGTCGGTCTCCAAGATTGAGTTTGATGTGACCGTCGACGTTCTGCAACAGGTACGGGTGTAGACTCAATGAACTTGACGTGCCATACGCAACGCACTCATGGATCTGGGTTGCTCCTGTTGCAGGTTTTCCAGAAGTTTGGCAACGTTGAAAAGATCGTCACGTTCTGGAAGGACAACGAGTTTAAAGCGCTGGTGCAGATGGAGTCGGTGGATCAAGCCCAAGCAGCACAGTCCACTCTAGATGGTCGTGATATCTACACCGGATGCAACACGCTTAGCATCGTGTTTTCGCGCCACCCTGAGCTCAATGTGCGCTACAACGATGATAGATCACGCGACTACACCAACCCCAATCTCCCGCCGGGACCTGGTCGCGGTGGAGACGCTCGTAGTAATAGCGAACCAGTGCTATCCACTGCTCCTCCGGAACGACGTGATTCTTCTCGGGACAGCGGATATAGCAACCCACCTGCACGCCGCGATGACATGGGCTATCGCGGACCTACTAGTGCTCCCAGCGCTGGTCGAGGCGATCCGTACACTTCAGATATGCGCGATGGTCGTGATAGCCGTGGGCCACCTTCCCGCTTCGATGATCGTCCACCGAGTATGGAGCAACCTCGTGAGGGTCGCGGTGGGCGCGATTTACCTCCGCATTCAACGGGTCGAGCAATTCGAGGCGACACTCGTCCATCTCCTGCGTTGATTTGCAGCAACATCGATCGCGAACTGGTGGTACGTGCCATGCACCTTGCGTCCGTCCGGTGCAATTCAATACTAACTTGCTGTATGCCTGCATCTACGACAGAGCCCCCATCGCCTTTTCACGCTCTTTGGCTGCTTTGGCGACGTCCTTCGCATTAAAATTATGTTTCGTAAACGCGATACGGCTCTGATCCAGTTTGTCGATGAAGTGCATGTACGTATCGAGTCAACTTCAGTCATTGTGCGACGTACTATGACTAACTTGTGGCTCTGTTTGATGACAATTTACTCCTACCAATTTCAGTCAACCTCAGCGCTGGATCACTTGGACGGCGTGTACGTTTTCGGCAAGAAGCTACGTGTGGATTTCTCCAAACACACGAGCGTCTCGATGCCGCACGCAGACGCAGACCGCTTCGAGATTGAGAACACGCTCGACTTCTCCGGGTCTCCACTTCACCGGTATCGACGCCGCAGTCCGCAAGAGGCTGTTTCGCCCTGCCCTCTTCTGCACATCTCAAGCATTCCAATGGAGCTTCAGCGCAACCAGAACGCGCTTGTGGACCTTTTCGCGCAGTACGGCCTCGTCAAGAACTTCCACTACTTACAGAACAACCCCAAGATGGCGCTGATGGAGATGGGCTCCATGGATGAGGCTATTATGGCTCTGCTGCAGCTCGACAACATGGCCTTCCCAGACTCGCACGTACGCATTTCCTTTTCCAAAGCGTACCAGTTATCTGACGACAATGGCCCTGGTCCTGGTCCTGGCCCTATGTCCGGCCCTGGTGCTGATTCAGGTGGCTGGAACCCGTCAATGCAGCCCGGCCCGAGAGATCGAAACCGTGATCGCAGCCGCAATCGCGAGAGAGGACCTCCTCCTGGCGGAGATCGGGACCGCTCGTTCCGCGACCGTGGGCCTCCACCACAGCGAGGACGTGACTACCAGCCTCGCGACAATTCTCGTCGTCCTCCCCCTCGCTACTGAGTGCACTTCTTGGGGGGGGGGGGGGGGGGGAGTCCTTGGGGGCCTAGTTTTTGTGTGTCTTGTGTGTGCTGTCTTTTCTCTTTTACGTCATTTCACCTCTCGTGCCTCTGGTTTTTTCTTG
>JAABLK010000573.1:0-22796 GCA_012295415.1 Phytophthora chlamydospora | reverse complement strand
CCCACACACCGCACGTCCAGACGGGAAAGCCTGCCATGGTTGTCCTTTGGCGAGTGGATCGCAACGGATCCCTTCCGCTGCACTGCAGCCTGCAGGCTCACGCCGGCGATCAGACGAGGCGCGCTCGCGCACACCATCCTTGATTTCCTCGCCGAGCCGAACGGGGGGATGAGGCTCAACACCAAGCAGCGTGAGCGTGTCCCTCAGTTGGCTGCCCTCCTCATTGGTGAGCCCGGCGCAAGGCAAAGTCGCCCGTTTCAGTTGAACGAGCTCATTTTCCTTTTTGCCTTCTCTCAAACACCAAGAGGATCAACAACCAAGCACCATGCTCAAGTCGTGGTTCACTGCCGTGGTCTGCACGGCCCTGGGCCTCGCCGCCCAGCACGGCGTGCCCCTCGTGTCGGCCGATCAATGGGACGAGCGCGCCGACGCCATCATGGCCACCTTCACCGAGGACGACATCATCGGCCAGATGACGCAGATCGACATCAACCAGCTCCTGACGGACGACAACAAGGTCGACGAGGACAAGGTGCGCGCGTACGCCAAGATGCGTGTGGGCTCGTACCTGACCAGTCCGTTCATGAACGGCCCCGTCAACGGCACGTACATGTGGACGGCGGAGGAGTGGCGCGAGCGCATCACCAAGATTCAGGAGATCACGATGGAGGAGAACGGTGGTCACCCGATGGTGTACGGCGTGGACTCCGTGCACGGCGCCATCTTCGTGAAGGGTGCGGTGCTGTTCGGCCAGCAGATCAACGGCGGCGCGTCGTTCAACCCGGACCTGGTCTACGAGCAGGGCCGCATCACGGGTCGCGACACCGAGTCGTCCGGTGTGCCCTGGGTCTTCGGCCCCATTCTGGGCATCTCGCGCAACCCGCTGTGGGCGCGCACGTTCGAGACGTTCGGAGAGGACCCGTACCTGAACTCGGTCATGGGCGAGTCCATCATCCGCGGCCTGCAGAGCAACAACAACACGGCCGCGTGCATGAAGCACTGGTTGGTCTACACCAAGACACCAACCGGCCACGACAAGGACGCCGTCACGGTGTCGGACTACGACATGCTCAACTACTTCCTGCCGCCGTTCAAGGCTGCCGTGGACGCCGGCGTGATCAGCGCTATGGAGAACTACATCTCCATCAACGGCGTCCCGACCGTGCAGAACGGCAAGGTCATGAACGCGCTGCTGCGCGACGATGTCGGCTTCGACGGCATGATGGTGACGGACTACGCCGAGATCGACCAGCTCACGGACTTCCACCGCACGGCCCGCAACGCGACCGAGGCCACGCGCCTCTCGCTGACGCACGCGTCAGTCGACATGAGCATGGTGGCGACGGACACGAGTTTCTACAACGGCACGAAGGCGCTGCTACAGCAGAGCCCGCAGTTCCTGGAGCGCCTGAAGGCGTCGGCTCGCCGCGTGGTGAAGATGAAACTCCAGCTCGGCCTGTACGACACGCCCGTGCCCGGTGAGCAGAACCTGGCCCTGATCGGCAACGACGACGATGTCTCGGCTGCGCTGGAGCTGGCGCGCGAATCCATCGTGCTGCTGCAGAACAACGACAGCACGTTGCCCCTTGCCGAGGACGCGTCCGTGTTCCTGACTGGTTTCTCTGCTGACAACGTCGGCCGCCAGTGCGGCGGATGGACCATCGCCTGGGAGGGCTACCACGACCACGACGACCTGTTGCCCCACGGTGTGACCGTGAAGTCGGGCATGGAGCAGATCGTGGGCAACAACAGCTTCAGCTTCTTCAACGGCCTGTACCCGAATGGCTCGTACTCGGAGGCGGACCTGGTGACGGCCAAGGAGATGGCCAGCAAGGCGGAGTACACCATCGCCGTGATCGGCGAGGAGACGTACGCCGAGAAGCCCGGTGACATCGACGACCTGGCGCTTCCGGCTGGTCAGATCGAGTACGTCAAGGAGCTCGCGTCCACGGGCACCAAGGTGATCGTGGTTCTGTTCGAAGGCCGCCCGCGTCTGCTTGGCGAGATTCCCGAGACCGTGCACGCGGTGGTGAACGGCCTGCTGGCTTGTGAGCTGGGCGGCCAGGCCATGGCCGAGATTCTGTACGGCAAGGTGAACCCGAGCGGCCGCATGCCGATCACATACCCGAAGCAGCAAGCGAACATCGAGATGCCGTACAACCACCCCGTGACGACCATGTGCGAGGACGCGGAGCAGAACCCGTACTACTGCAACATGCAGTGGGACTTCGGCACGGGTCTGAGCTACACGAACTTCACGTACTCGGAGGTTAGTCTGAGCCGCACGGTTGTGGAGAGCTCGACGGAGGACGTGGTCGCTTCGGTCGACGTGACCAACTCGGGCAGCATTGCCGGCAAGGAGACCGTCATGCTGTTCCTCATTCAGCCGTACCGCTCGCTGAACGTGCCAGAGATGAAGCAGCTGAAGAAATTCTCCAAGATCAGCCTGGAGCCTGGCCAGACGCAGACTGTCAACTTCACGCTGACGTCGGACGACTGGGGCGTGTACTACCCGCAGATCGGCCACGGCCTCAAGAAGGTGGCGGAGGACTGCGACTACGTGGTGGCCATCAAGCCCGAGACGGACTGCGACGTGTACAACGAGACTGCGGCTGCGAATCCGCTGTGCGCGACGTTCACGCTGAGCACTGGCGAGTACCCGTACGGCACATTCGAGGAGCCGTGGTAAGCTAGTTGAGCTGCTGCACTATTTCGTCTCATTAATTAGTAGGGGAGAGCACCTGTGCGTAGAGCTCAACACAAAATGTATCTTGCGTTGAACATATTTTCGGGACTGCAAACGTTTCCCACGCTTTGTTCTTGGTCTGAAATTCTCCCATCCAAAAGCCTTACTGTTGCTTTTGTAGTTTTCCAGAATGGAAATTAATTTTGCAGGTACATGTATGTAAACTTTTTCGTTTTTGGTCATTTATGTTTGTCGTTTTTTTAATTGCACCACGTTTTATTGAGAACATTTGGTCAACTGGAGACCAAATTGGACAACGAATTCAAATACGAGCTTGTAAAACGTTGCAGACACTGCGCTTGCATGGAGCAAGCACCTCGTCGTGTTGCAGTATGTTTGCATCCCATTCAGATTTCTCGGGTCATATATTTCTGAGCTTCGTTGTGAGTTGTTTTGTGCACAAAACTTCGTGAAATCTGAGGTACTTCCGAATAATCTGCAAGCAGTAGTTCAGTCCGCTACAGACTGCCGTTTTTGATTCCGGCGAAACTTGAGACGTTTCGGAAGGATGCCAACAGAGGCAACATTTTTTTTAAACTTCGTTCGCATAGACTTGGACGTCTCGTTTTAGGTGATGCCCTTGGGGTAGATTGAGTGCAGATACAACGCTTTTTTTTAAGTGTACTCGATGTGAGGCAAACCTCAAGTTGGCACTTGTTCTCGCGGACACTTGATACATCACAAAAAAAAACTCACCGCGTCGCTGGTTGGTGCAGGCGATCTACGTTGTGGTTGAGCGAGAGAATTGGATCTACTGTATACAATTATTTATGTTCTCAGTTGATCTTGTAGTTGAACCTAAGCTGCTTGTCGGCACAACATAACACTTGGACACGATAGCTCACTAAGGAGATGCTTCATTCGATGTTTTCGATAGCATGGAATTACGATGTCACCAGTTCCCTGCCGACATGACATTCCTGAAACCTTCTTTCGGGACAGCAGCGATTTCAACGACGCAACCTCTCGACCACCTTAGAGCGAGAGCCACGACTTTTCGATATTAGGGTAGTTTTAGAACTGCTCAACTGCTGAGATCTAACAGCTGCTATTTTGACGACGCAACCTCTCGACCATCTTATAGCGAGAGCCACGTCTTTTCGATATTAGGGCGTTTCGGCCGCCAACGTTCAAACTACATTGATAAAACCTCAAGGATTAGTTCGGACCAGCGCGACGTGGCGTCTCATCATTGGTTGAAAATCTATGTCACACACCTTCATGTCCGCTTAAGTACGCCAGAAATTCCCCCTCCCTTCTTCCTCATTCCAGAACCTGCCGGCTCGAGGAAAGATGGTGAAGCTCTTTTGTGCGATCGTTGGTGTGGCAGGAAGCGCCTTCTCGGTGCGTGTGGACGAGAGTGACTCGGTGGATGACTTGAAAAAGGCGATCAAGGTGGAGAAGATGTACCAGTTCCCTGCTGACGAGCTGCAGCTCTTCCTGGCGAAGAAGAAGACATCCGAAGGCAAAGGCAAGGGGCCGTGGGTGGTGACCAACGAAGTGGAGAGTGGGTGGAGTGAGACCAGTGATCTGAAGCCATTGAACGCTGCGGCGGCACTCAACTTGTACGGTTTATCGGAGACAGGCGTGCAGCTCGAAGTTCCACTCACTGAGGACGATGCCGACGCTGGGAGGTTGCCTGTTCACGTGCTGGTGGTGGTTCCGGGTGGTGCGGTTGGTTCAGCGAGCGAGACTTCCGCGATGAATAAGATGATCAAAGAGATACACGAGACAACAGTGCTGACCAAGCGCAAGACATATCGCCACTCGAAGGTGGGCTCAACCGAGTACCAAGAGCTTCTGGAGGCCTTCAACATTACGATGATACCTGTGCGTAAAACTGATGCAAAGTGGGGTGAAGTCAAGGGGTTCGCATGGGACAATACACTCAGCGAGGAGAGGCAGAAAGATGAATATCGCGAGTATGTTGTCACCAACATTGGCGAGATTCTCCAGGAGAAGAAGCTTTGCGTGTTCGGCGCGGAACGTTCGACAGATATTCTCCAAGTTGTTGTCAAGGGCTCCAACATTGAATTCAGCGGTCGCACCGATCTTCTCATACTCAGTGATATCGTCATGGAGAGCGCGGACTATGCGCAGGACTTGCCTGAAGTGAAGATGCTGATTGAAGTGAAGAAAAAGGTTGAAAGACAATCTGTCTTCCAGGCGACGTCAGAGCTAATTGCTCTGGATCTGCTTGCCACCGACCCAGTGGTTGCACTGCTTACTGACTTCAACGGTGATTGGCGGTTCTTTTGGGTCGCCGGAAAGAAAAACAGCACCACGTGCATCAACAGAGTGAACATTACGGATCCAGGAGCAGCTTTCGAGTTGATCAGGCAGCTACTGAAGCCTACTGCTACCACGGATGTCGTGACCCCAGTGCTCCAAGACCCTGTGAAGCGTCAGAAGCTATCCCGAGTGATGCCGTCCATCAGCGAGGCTAGTGAAAGTGGCGGGATTCGTGAGAGTATCGAACGCTACTATGACATCGCCAGTATGTTAGGTCCCGACATTGAGATGGCGCGTGCTGTGGCTCGGCAGGTCACTCGATCTATTCCCACGTTGAGTTATTTCAGCTGATTCTTGCTGCACTAATAAAGTTTATTTGTTATCCCTTATATATTTTTTAATCCTGATAAATATCAAGTTAATAATATACAAAGATGGCGTACTCACCCGAGCAATATCTAGCAAACAAAGAGCGCATCAAGGCAGCGCAGAAGCGCTACTATCAGCGCACACGTGAAGCTCGTCTATCCTATCAAAAGGGGTACGACGACAAGAACAGGGATCAAATTCGAACACGCAAGCGAAAGCCGAAAAGCGAACTTAGTACCAGTGAAACCGAACTTAATGCTGAAACCGAACTTAGATAATTAATTAATTTTTTTTCTCACATAAAAAGTCAATCCGTATATAGACAATGACTGACGATACCACGCTTACGATTTTGAAGGATGCCCTCGGCGACCTTAGTCAGTACCATTCGTCTGGGTGGTTCTGGCATGTAGTAGAGAGTGAATGGGTACCTATAGGTAAAACGCAAGTATACCCGTGTCCTGGCTATCGACCTAATGTCAACCACGGTGTTATTGCAACACCCCGATCAAGCGACACTTCCTAATTATCGACAAGGATGACAACCATCACTTCGTTGGTTCAGAGTGTGTTAAGCTCTTTGGTGGGCACTATAAGGTGTGCCTCGGCTGCCAATGTCGGTACCGAGGTAGCTACAAATACTGTAAGGAGTGTCGAGACCGTGGTCTGACTTCTTTTAGTGAGACGAAGTTAGCATTTGGTAAGTACAGAAATCGAAAGCCAGAGTCGCTATTAGGAGTGGATGACTTCTACATTCACTTCTTATTTAAGTGTGATATCGTATCTGAAGCCTCTAGACTGGATTTAGCTCGTAATTTACTCCCAAGAACGGTTATGGGAGGCAAGGACAAGTACAGTGATAAGACATTCAATTGGGTCAAGGCTCACGATCCAAAATATTATCGCTGGTTGCAAAAGCGCTACAGACCCTACGCCAAGTATTTTAATTAATTAATTTCGAAATGTTTTGTATGAGGCTAAGATATAAAGTCGATCCTGATACAAGATCCAATAATTATAAAGTCATTTCCACGGGAATAATATCGCCAAGCATATATAGGCAACATGTTTGCATACGAACTCGAAGGTCTAAAGAGATTGAATATTGATGCTGTTCGCTGGGGTAGTACCTATCGCGTTAAGGTGCGTGGTAGAACTGGTAAGATGGTTTATGTTAGCAACGTTTCCCGTCCGATCAATCAGAAGCTGCTAGCTAAGCAATACAAGATCTCTGTCGAGACTCTGAAGAAGCACATGTCCCCTAATTACAAGACTGACCCCAAGTATCGTTTCTACAACGGAAAACACATGGAGTCCCACCTGTATGAAGGTATCCAGCCTACTGAGTTCTACGACAAACTCGAAAACGTGCTTGCTAGCCAAACTAATGCTTTCAAGGTCAACATTGCTCTTGGCTATGATATCGTGAGCCTAACGGATGGTAGTTTTACCCAGTACTGGCACCCGAATCTGGCTAACACTTACGTATTTAAGACCCCTGTTGCTATCAACAGTCGATCTGACATTCGTAAAAAAATTATCTCAGAGATCAGGTCGATGGAGTTGGCTAACACGCTGAACTACCCCAAATCGGGGTATAAGCTGAAGTCAATTACTGGGTTCAAAATTTATATTTACTTTCGCGAGCATGCACTTGGCGATAGCGAAGCTGTTATCCCACAGATTATCCGCGATAACAAGCACGTAATCAACTTCCCTAAGACCAACAACAAGTGCGTGTTCCACTGTATCGCATGGTACTTACATCAGCATGCTAAGAAAGATCCTCGTCGGATCCAGGCCCAAGTGAAGGAAGTTTTCAAGCGCTACTGCTCCTTCAAGGGTATTAGCTATACGCTTAGTCTCTTCCGTAGCTTTAAGCCGATCGACCTCCTACAGCTCGACGAGTTTGAGGAGTGCTTTCATTTCGGTATTAACGTCTACTCAATGGATGTAAAGACCGGTAATGTTGAGTGTATCCGTCGTTCGGAGAGAGAGTGGCTATGGATATTTTATCGCATGAGAACCATGCTTTGTACGTCAAGAACGTTGATATGCTTCAGTCCAAGTACCAATGCTCGAAGTGTGAAATGATTTTCATTAGCTCTACTAAGCTACGCGACCATGCCAAAAATCAGTGTGAGCTTGTCAACATCGAGAGCTTTCCAGCTGAACCAACTATCTATAGACCAGCCCCGAACACTATTCGATCAATGCTAACCAAGTACTCCATCAAGGGTATTGATCAGTACCTAGATCATTATCTCGTGTATGACTTTGAGGCCATTCTAAAGCTAGTTATGGCACAGCATGGGGAGAATACTGTCTTCACCAACGAGCATATCCCCGTATCAGTATCCGTATCTGATAGCTTAACCGAGGAGGTGCGTTGCTTCGTCAGTGATGAACCGAAGATGCTACTAACGGACATGTTCGAATATATTCACCAGGTATCGATCAAGATCCAGCAGTACAACGTGCACAAGTACGAGATCCTCCTACGGAAAATTATCGATGCTCACGGCCTGACTGGTATGGAGATTCCAGGTGCTAAACTCGATAAGACCTATAAGATGATTGATGTGGATGGATGGATTAAGGAAGGGAAATATGCCAGCTTCTTCGACTTCCATAACACCCTCGGGTTTGGTAAGCAGAGGTCTGACTATGGTAGGATTAAGCAGCACCTTGATCAAGTTCCAGTGCTTGGGTTCAACAGCGGACGCTACGATGTAAATCTGATTAAGAACGATCTCTTCGCCGTTATTGGGACAGACAACATCAAATCGGTAATCAAAAATCCTAGCTACATGTGCATTGCGACCTCGAACATGAAAATGCTCGATATTAGCAACTATGTACCAGCTGGTACGAGCTATGCAAAGTATCTCAGTACATATCTAGGCGACTGCAAATGCGACAACAAGATTCGATGTGTATGCGGCTTGGGTAAGGGCATTTTCCCGTACGAGTTCATTACCTCGTTCAACGTTCTTAGTCAGACTACGATTCCTCCTAAGTCAGCTTTCGATAGCGATCTCCGTGGAACTAGCATCAGCGATGATGACTATAAGCGCGTGCAATTCGTCTGGGGGCACTATGGCATGAAGTCGATCAAGGACCTACTGATCTGGTACAACAACTTGGATGTGGTACCTTTCATCAAGGCCATCAAGGCTCAGCGTGAGTTGTTCAAACGTTTTGAGCTTGACATGTTTGCTGATGGTGTATCCCTGCCCGGTCTCTCGGAGAAAGTCATGTATCAAACATGCTTCGACAATCTCCAATATCCTAGTAAGACGTCTCCTCAAGCGTTTCGGTTCCCTAGCAAGCGTATGAGTGGCTACAAGACTCAGGATCTTGAGGCTAAGCGCGAGTTTGGTATGACGTTAGGACACCTAGATATACTGTTAAATCAACAGAAGTATCTTTGTGGTCTTTGCTACGGTCCTTTGAGCACTGAAACTGTCTCAGCTGATCGAATTAATAACAAGCTTGGGCACATCGATGGCAACATCTTGATTAGTTGTATTTCGTGCAACACCGCTCGTAAGGATATGTCTCTCGAGGGGTTCCGCTACAAGAAGCTGCTCGAGTTTAACTCAGAGCGACTGGTCTATTCCATTGACAAGGAGGAGAAGGACATCTACGGTAAGATGAAAGCTAACATTGCTGGTGGTCCATCCATTATCTTCAACCGCTACGCTAAGCGCAATGAGACGAAGATTCGTGGTGGGAAGCTGTGTAAGAAGATAATCGGGTACGATGCTAATGCTCTATATCTCTGGGCTCTCGGTAATGACATGCCATGCGGAAGACTTACAACTATCGAAGCTTATCCAGACATTGTTGAGGACATCAAGAACGATAAGATTTTCGGCTTTCTCGAGTGTGATATTCAGACACCAGAACACTTGAAGCAGTATTTTGGTGAGATGACCCCCATCTTCAAAAATACACTGATTGACTGTACGGATGAGAGTATCATTGGTAAGCATATGTATGACTACAACCAAACACGAGAGAAAAGCAGATCGAAGCCAGCTCGTAAATTGATTGGTAGCTACTTTGGTGAGAAGATCCTAATCTACACGCCTTTGCTCAAGTGGTACCTATCTCATGGTATGGAAATCACCCAGACATACAGCTTCATCAAAGCTAGCTCACACAAGGCATTTGCTCCATTCATGGAAGCGGTGTCTAGTGCTCGGCGAGAGGGTGATGCTGACAAGTCCAAGGCTATGATTGCTGAGATGATGAAGCTAGTAGGCAACAGTGCTTTCGGACGATCTGGAATGGACATGAGCAAGCACAAGGAAATTAAGTATGAGTCAGATAAGAAGGCAATTGCTTCAAAAATTGAGCACTTCACCTTTCATGGATTAGAGGAGCTCAACGATGCTTGCGAGCTTACTATGATGAAGCGCAAGCTTAAGAACAAGAACCCGATCCACTTGTCGATTGCTATCTATCAGCTGGCTAAGCTACGCATGCTCCAGTTCTACTATGATTGCATCGACTTTTACTTCGATCGTTCAGACTTCCAGTATCAGGAGATGGATACGGACTCTGCCTACATCGCGTTCAGTTGTGATAATCCGTTTCAAGACTGTATCAAACCTGATCTACGTGAGCACTTCAAACAGCACAAGTATGACTGGTTCCCACGTGATTATAGCACGGATGTGGCTAAGTTTGATCGTCGTACCCCTGGCCTATTCAAGGATGAATGGTCAGGTGATGCTATGGTCTCATTATCCTCCAAGAACTACATCTGCTATCTACCAGACGAATCGTACAAGGTCAAGGTTTCAGCCAAGGGTGTGCAACAAGGTCGTGGTCGCAATAGTGATGTTCTTAGCCCTAATGGGTTCGAGTCTGTTGTGCGAGATCGTATCACACTCCAAGGTACTAACAAGGGTTTTAGATTATCGAAAGAGACTAAATCTATCATCACCTACAGTCAGACAAAGACAGCGCTATCATATTTCTATGACAAGCGGCGTGTGCTTGAGGATGGTATTACTACCATAGCTCTTGATATCTAATCGCTATCCAAGCTATCACATTTTTTATGTCCATCTAACATATACCATGGATGACATACTTACGAAGCTTTACTATGACACTAAAACCGGCTATATCGGTGCTCAGGCTCTACATGAGAAGGCTCGTGAGTTAGATCCTAAGATAACTCTAAAACTGGTAAAGGATTGGTATGCTACACAGTCAGAGATTCAGAGATTCCAAGAGCAAAAGCAGAGATTCGATGGGTTCAAAATCGCCTCTCATAACCCGAATTCTTGGCAAATTGATCTTGCGTTCTGGGGAAAACAACCGATTCTGACTGGTATCAACATTAACTCCCGCATCGGGTACGCAAACCTATTATCGAATAAGACAGCTGCTACAGTATTGATAGCACTAAAAGCTTTCATCCGATCTTATAAGGTAGATATTATCACAAGCGACAACGGGTCTGAGTTCATGAACTCAAAAGCTCAGCAATTATTTAAAACAAAGAAGATCGAACACTTCAACAATGAGCCTGGTGATCACGGTACTATGGGGAAAATCGAGCGCTTCAATAGAACGCTGAAGCAGAGACTAACCAAAATGTCTCCCAAGAGGATTACGCAACAGCTCATCAGCGACGTTATTACTAACTACAACACCACTTCTCATCGATCAATTGGAATGACACCCAATGAAGCCAAAGGCAGAGTAATTGAGGCTGAGTTGAACCATAACCAAGCAGAAGCTGAAAAAATTGATAATGAGCTCGAGATTGGAACCAATGTCCTTTACCGACTAAAGAAGCGGACGTTTGATAAGGAAGCTGCTAGGTGGAGTAAAGCTGTGTACTCGATTGTAGGTATGGATGGATATCGCGTCCAAATCAAGTCAAAAAATGGGCACACACTCTACAAGGCCCCCAATGATCTCAAGATGGTGCAATCGGCGACGACTGAAGCAACCATCAACCGAGGCGATATCCTTGAAGCAGAGAAGATCATAGACCACAAAAAGTTGCGAACTGGAAGACGTGACGTAGCCGGTCCGGGTGGGGCAGAGCCCGCACCAAAGTACAGATACTTGGTTCAGTGGGTTGGTAATGAACCTGATTCTTGGGAGCCGCAAGGTAATCTTAGATTAGTTAATAAGAATAGGAGATCGACGCTTGAAAAGGAGTACTGGGAGGCAACAAAGCCCGGTTCAAAAAAATGAGTCAAGTATATAATTTAAAGTATTTTTTGTGAGTTTTAAAAATATAGGACTTGATATATAGTAATCCCTTCATAATGTGTTCCAGCTGTTTAGAAAAGAACCATGAGCTTGCTAAGCTGCGGCGAAAGTTGTGGATCATCCAGGAAGTAAGCCGAATCAAGAACGAACTAATGAATCTTGATGCAGTAGCCAATTTTCGAAAAACAGTAGTAAATCGAAAGTATCGAGATGAGTTAGAAGCAATATTTGGAGTTCCATTCCATTGTATCAAAGACCGCTATCGAAGTCTTCTCAATGAGAGAAATCATATTTGCCATTTCTATTCACGTTTTAGTCATGACTCGGTCATGCCTAGCTACTGGTAATTATCTACTCATTTTTTTTTATGGATCACAACATATAGATACGATGTTCCCTAATTTTACATCCCTCGCTCAGCGAGAGCAGAAACGACAGGAGCTTCTTGAACGATCTCAACGTCGCGTTCGGCAAGCTAATGCGAAGCGTGAAATGTATGAAGGTGCATCGTGGGCGACTGATATCACTAATGGTATCACTACTGTATCGAAGAAAACGACAGCGACAACCCAAACTGATACAGGTGTTGGTACTGATGAACCAATCCCTGATGCAGTTAAGAAAAGCTTGAATGATATTATTGATCAGGTGATTGGTCAATCAGACTTAAAAAAAAATCTGAACAATGAAAACTCCAACAAAAACCCTGAGGTCTCAACACCAACAATGGTAAATGTGGGATCTACAGCTAAACCAGATACTACTGATGTCGGAGTACATATAAGCCCCGATACAGCTGATAGAGGTTTTCAAGCACGTCCTGATACAACTGATCGAAATGTTCAGGCTCGACCTGCAACATCAGATGTCGGAGTTGATAATAGTGTTCGAATGAGTGATGTCAGTGTCAATGCCAAGCCATCAACAATAGATGCAGAAACGAATACACCAAGAAAGCCTGTCCGGCTTGATACGGAAGAGCAAGTTGCATCACGTGAATGGGTCAAAGCCTTTTACATAAAATTTCCTAATTGGGTTGCGCTTCGAATTCATCCGATTAAAAAGAAAGATACTAAAGACGATAAACGCTATGTTATCGGTGAAAACGGGGCACTTCTATCAAGAAATGGTAAAAAATACAAACGATACGAATATATCGACTGGGTAGCAACTATGGAGAAGATTAAAGATATGTACTATGATGCTGAAAGTCAATCGATCGATGAAACGCATGGAATGTTGGAGGAAGAAGATCGGACGAGGACCATCATGCGTTTGGAAAAGAATAAGCGAGCGGGTGATGAATTAGAAGAGCTTGACGTAGTTCTTAAGGATCGGAGACTGCCCAATATCACCTTTGACAGAAAAATAACTTCTACCACATCCGACGACAATGGTAGTAGATTTAAGATGCTATGGATCATCTCCAAAAACATGGAGATGCTGGATTCGAATGGCCTAATGAAGAGCATCCTACCGATTTTCAAGGATAAGTATAAATCCGACAAAAGCTCATTAGAGCAGTATGTCTGGGTTAAGGATGGATCCGTTGATGTATTTGGAAAAGAATCAAACCTGAGACACACCGCAGCACTGAAGAAGATTGATTGGCAATCCACACTCAGAGAGTTTTTGAAGATGATCAAGGATAGAGGATTAGCACTAACAATGGTTGGAGATAGCGATGTTGAAAGAGATATCAAGGACTACAAGCCTTATGATGATGATGAAGAGCGTGAGCCACGACATGGTACGAAAACTGGTTTAGATGAAGATATGGATAGAAAACTATCAATCCCTGACAGTGAAGCTAAGAAAATTCTATACGAGTACTACAAGGGCCTCTTTGATAACAAGATCGTGATCCCATTTCGTCTTCACCCCGTCGTCGATTCTAAGAATGGTGTAAAAGCTCATGATACTTACTACTTAAGCGTACCAAGCGAAAATAAATATCTCAATATTAGGAACAAGGACCATAAAATTGTTTCAGGAAATGCTTGGACTGAGCTGATGAAGGTGATGCGTTGGATGGATACGTTCATGGCTTTACTAAGTGGGTTAGAAGATGCTCATCATACCGCAAACAATATCAAAGCTCCTGCAACTGAAGCGGAGAAGAAAATGATTAAAAATGTGAATGACAATCTCAAGATTATTCGCGAGGTCATCTTCAACAATGCTGATGATGTTAAGCAACAAAGTGAGGATGTATATGAGGAGAGCGAACTGGACAAACTTCATGATGACGCTGAACGTGCTTACCAATCATATGGAGAGGCTCAAAAGCGATATGAGGAGGCTAAGAAGGCAGTGAAAGGTAATAATTCAAAAGCGGAACGATCAGCACTGAAGGCAGCAACATCAGCTATGAAGGCTACAAAGTCTGTTTATAGTACGAAGTATAAGAAATACAGCAAATTGGTTCAGGAGATCGCGGAAGAAGAGGAACGTGAGCGTGCTGCCGATGAGTTTGCTAAGCGTTCTCGCGGACAGGGACTTAAAGGGCGTGGTCTAAGAGGAGCAGGCGTTGCCCCACTGGAAGGAGTTGTCCGGCGAGGAAGAACCTACAATCTGAATGAGATTCAGGGCTTAGCTACACCGAGTGCTTACGTATATCGCCAGCTTGGTAGCAAGTACATTCGTATCCCTGACCTTGATGCTAAGACACTTGTTATAGTTCAACCTAATCGTCGCAAATGCGGACCTAAGTGTCAGATTAGTGATAGTCTCCAAGGTATGATTAGAACGCTCGTGTATAAGCAGCATATCGATCAGCCTACGTATGACAAGCTCAGCATCGAAGATAAAAAAATGTTCAAGGAGATCCTCGCGATAACGCATCTTCAGTATAATTTCCATGATAAGCTCACGGATCCACTTGAAACTCTTCGCGCTGAGTATGACAAGCTAAAAGGTGAGATCGAGCTCGGGAATGATAATCCGAGCATCATCAAACAGCTCAAGTCGCTTACGGTCGATATGTACAGCAATCGATTGATTGATGATAAAGAATTCAAGGAGATTATAACTCGACTACTATAAGCATCATGTTCTTCTATAACCCCCGCATTATTTCAGCTTCCAGTGGGAGCTATGGCGATAACGCCGATAACAACGTCGCTGAACTCAAAACTATCATGAAGAATCTAATCATTCATGACCGTCCTCAGAAGACTCAGGCCGCTGTATGGGCCACTGATCTCGATAAGTCAATCAGGAAGGTAGATGCATCAACCCAAACCGAGGGAGGTCGTGTGTGGGCTTACCAGCCGAAAAAAAAGATTAAAACCGTGAAGACATTTGCTCTCTAAGCTATACCACTTCGCACGAGTCGATAGATGTTAATTTTTTTATCGCTGATACTAATTTCAAGTATGGCAGACTCCCCATCAAGACTTTTGGTTGGGAGGAAAACAATAATTTTGTCAGCTTGGAGCATCGTCGATCCCACGATTTGGTTAAATTGTTTTTTAGCTCTTTGATTATGTTAACTCTACCAAAGAAAAGTTCGGATGTGTATTACGGGCAAGGGCCGAGGTCGCCAAACACTTGAAGGCGACCATTTTCAAACCGACAAAGGGCGCCAAGCCCGTGTCAAGGACACTATGCTTTGCTTATTGCTCGTAGTTCGCTGATTTGATATTTAAGATCATCAATCTCGGTCAATAAATGTTGGATCATTTTCATGTTGTAGGCACTAATCCGTGAATAATCGATATTGAGCTGTGTATGAGCAGGCTCTAACGAGGGGTCTTCTCCTTCCTCAATATCATCACGATAGTAAACCGAACACAGATCCATTAGGTGAGCACTGGCTAAATCCTGTGCAATCAATCCAACCTCTTGCCCTGGTCGGTGCTCTGATTCAATCCAATCGTATAGTTTCACTTCGCACTTATCGTACAAAATTCTGATACGGTCTAGTGGAGCCGGCTGAATATTTTTTTTAAGTCGTCTATCGGACGTTGTGGCCATAGCTGTGCATGCTATGTATCCGCCGAATATGGCAGCTACGTCATATGCGATTGGGCCCATCGCCGATTCGGTGACGCCAGAACTGGTTCTAAGTCTGTACACGGTCGTGCCGCCAGCTCCAAAATAATACGAGGCATAATTTGGAATGTGCAACGGCGCACTTGGAACTGTCGTACCAATCCCAAGACGGCTGGTGGTCGTAAGCGTCATTTGGGTAGATCCTCCTGTCCCAAAACGTAAATCGTTCGATGTGTAATTACCAATCCATGTCGCGTTGGTAGAGGTCGCGCTACTACCGTTATTGACTTCGATTTGAAATTTCACGGGAGTGATATTCGATCCGGAAAGCATACACATCCGTGTGTAAGAACCATCGAGATAATCCATTCCGCTTCCTTTAATCGATAAGTACTCGTTTTCTATAGTTGAATTGATACAGAGTTCGGTTAGACTGCCTAGCGAAGTAATGTTCGATTGATTTCCATAGGCGAGAAAGCTGTTTATATTACCAGAGCACGTAATATCACCAGTTGTTGAGAGTGTTGCTGCTGATATATTTCGACTCACATCAACGAATGCTACGCTATCTACTTGATAGCCATCAAATGCGTTCATTATTCCTGAACAAGCAATGTTTCCGATATTCTGAATGTGCCTAGTGGACGATATAACTGTAGTACCGCCGACTTGAATGCTACCAAAGTCAGCGAGAGTGCCAGAGACCTCGACAGATCCATTCAGGTTTTGAGCATCGAGGGTGCGGATCGAGCCAATATCCTTGTTTGCATCTACAACTAAAGCTTTAGACGCTACAGCCCCACCATAAGAGAACCCGATGAACGCTGAGTGGTTGAATGTATCATACAGAGAAGTCGTTGCGTTCCAAAATTTTAGAGATGGTATGGATAAGCCTGTCCCTCCCGTCGATAGCGTTAAATTGGTAAGTGCTCCAACTGACGTTATCGATGTCTGAGCGGCCGTAGCTAAAGCTCCAGTAATCGAACCTGATACCGTCAGAGATGATAGCGTACCAACCGCAGTGATACCAGTTTGAGACCCTGAAACAGCTCCTGTGAGAGTCGTAGCCGAAATCGATGATAACCCAGATATCGATCTAGATGCTCCTGTAAAAACGAGATTGCCGCCGATCGTTAGCCCTGAGAGTGTTCCTAAAGATGTGATAGCTGTTTGCGAAGCGGTAGATAATGCTCCTGTGAGAGTCGTAGCTGAGATACTACTCAATCCAGATATCGATCTAGATGCTCCTGAAAAAATGAGATTGCCAGCGATTGTTAGCCCTGAGAGTGTTCCTAAAGATGTGATATTGGTTTGAGCCGCGGTTTGAAGCGTACCAGTAATCGAAGTTGCGGTCAGCGAGCTGATCGTCCCGATTTCACCGGATGCTCCCAGAACCAAAGCCTTGTTGTTTGCCGCGGATCCAGGCGTGATACTTACTACGTACGAGGGAGCAGATGATACAGTGGAACCATTCACGGTTAGACTGCTACATGATAATGCCCCAATTCCGCTAATATCATTATTGGTACCAGGAACGAGGGCTATACCTTGTGTTGCTGTCCCCGGAGTAGTACCTGTAATATAAGTCAAGCGATAATCATTCTTATCGAGATAAAGCGTTTGAGCGTAATCATAGGTTAGATATCCACTGGCATCCAATGTTAGATAGAATGCTGGGTTATAGATAGGTGATGTAAAAATTGGTTGGGGATAAGAGAAACCAGAACTCATAGTTGTTTTTGTCTCGAGCTATATAGATCAAGTGATTAAAGACACGATCATGAGCGGTATTCCAGACTTCGGCGCTTCCCTGCCAAAGAAATTCAAGTCTGCTGGTATGGGCGATAGCCCTGCACTTGACATCAAAAAGTTGTTTAGAATGGTTGTACTTGGTCCCTCATTCAGTGGTAAGAACAATCTTTGTATGTTCATCCTCAAGCATTCTCCTCACGTGTTCGCGCATCTAACGATCATCGCTCGCAATCCACACCAAGAGCTCTATGAGTACCTCCGAGATAAGCTGGAGGATTTTATCACTTTTGCTGACCCCGATACTCCACCTAAAGTCGATCAAGTACGCCATACGCCACTGAGTTCCAATAAACCTGAGCTCGTAATCATAGATGACTATAGCAACGATAAGCTACTTCAGAAGAATATCTTTTCACATTACTTCACTCGCGGAAGACACTTCAAATTGAGTACGATATTCCTTAGCCACAGCTACTTTGCAACGGACAAGATGATTCGCTTGAATTCAGAGTATGTATCTATCCTAAGAGCGAATTCGAAACGTGATTTGCAGATGGTTGTGAAAGATTTCAATATCAAGGGAGTTGATGACCGATCGATTGTCTATTACTACAACAAAGCCACTGAGCAAAAGGGACAGATGTTGTTCATTGACTCTGTGAAGGGACAAATCAGGTACAACTTTGATAGGCCTATTGCGATGGAAGAGTAATTCCAATTAATCAATCAGAAAATGATTAACATCATATACAACAAAGATGGCGAGCTTTCTCAAACTTGACAGTACCAACCTAATCCAAGATGGATACAACTCAACTTGGAAATACTCGTTCCCTGGCTCAGCTGCTGACTTTCGTGATGTAGTTTGTGCAGTCCAAAGCATTAGCATGTACAACTCGGAATATAACATCGACGCGATGCAGTTCCAAAACACAAGCTTCAAGGTCGAAGTTCCGACTGCGGCTACTACCTCTACTATCAGTATCACTCTACCGGACGGTATTTATTCCTACGATGATGTAAATCGCAGCATTCAGACAGCCCTTGTTAATGCTGGAGCATATTTGATCGATCCATCTGGAAATAACGTCTTCTACATAAAGCTGAGTGAAAACAGTGTCTATTACGCATGTCAGGTAGATTTTTCTCCGACGCCCACAACTTTACCAACTCTCGGAGGTACTTGGACAAAGCCAGCTACTGGACTATACTCAGCTGGTGGCGCTGGATTACCTACCACCACTCGCGTCCCTCGTCTTATTATCGATAATGTAGAGTTTGGAAATGTAGTTGGTCTAATCGCAGGTACATATCCCGCTACATCAGCGATCGTTGCAAGTGCTCAGCTGTCTAACATCATTCCTCAGATTCACCCCACCAGTTCATACATCGTACGTTGCGATCTCATCAAAAATGAATACGTTGCATCTGGTGATATTGTCAGTGCATTTGATAGAGGTGATGCAGCAATTGGACAGCTTATTTCATATAAACCTAGTCAGTATGCATGGATGAATTGTCACAATGGCTCTCGCTCAACAATTACTATCAGTATCTATAACCAAAATGACAAGAAGGTAATCTTCCGTGATACTTCAGTTTCAATAATGTTGTTGCTGAGACCAAAAAAATAAGTTAGCTAATGCTTCTTTTTTTTCTCACAAACGGAATGAGCCAGCTACCGTAGGCTTCTTACGCATAGCTCGTATCTTAGCCATGTGATCCTTAGCCTCTTGACTCCCCTTCACAAATTTCTTACCCTTCGGTTTGGCAACGCCTACGCCATATCGACGACGGACTTCACCTCGAATAGACTTGATTAGGTTTTCATGCTCCGGTTTGGTCGCCTTGCTCAGTAAGTACTTCTCTCCTGCATCAACTGCATCAGTTAGAACCCCCTTTCGCTTTGCATACGACAGAGCTCGCTTTGCCCCCTTCTTTACGTCAGTCATAGTTAGACGACCACCCTCTTTATCAGAATCACTGTCATAAACACCAATACCTGTCATGGAACGAATGGCTGCTCTTGCTGGAATAGCCGCTGATGGTTGTCCAGCATACGTAGCGAGAGCGGGAACAGCGAGATCAGCTGCGCGAGACAATAGTCCCGAATTTTTAGCGAACTTAAAAGCTGATTTAATGCCTCCCCATATCTTGGACCAAATACTCGCTCCATACATGCCACCTCCTTGCATATGCTTGAATGGATAGCCAATTTCTTTCTTTGTGATAGTTAGACGCGTGCCTTTCCCTGCTTTGTGTGCTTTGACAGCTTTAGCATACGATTCAGGGTGTAGATGTAGTGTAGCTCCGCTCCCACTTAGATCATCTATAGTCAGCGTTAATGTACCGGTCTTGAACGCTCGCTTGAGCTTCGCCTCGGGGATTGTTGATGAAACTGATAACTCCTTGAAAGTCATGGTTAATTCTATATAA
Source organism: Phytophthora chlamydospora (assembly GCA_012295415.1). Classification (NCBI taxonomy): domain Eukaryota; phylum Oomycota; class Peronosporomycetes; order Peronosporales; family Peronosporaceae; genus Phytophthora; species Phytophthora chlamydospora. The sequence goes on along the minus strand of JAABLK010000573.1, from coordinate 3,019 downwards.
TAGTCAAGTTTAAATCTTTCATTTTTGAAAATACTTGTGGTTTATTGTACTGCTTGGAATAGAGCCAAAACAGACAAAATGGTCCGCAATAATCCCCGTAAGTACCTTGATATTGCTTGGGGTTGTATTTTCCGATACCATACTTCGTGGGGGCTGCCTCTCCCATACTATCGAAGTATTCACCATTATAGACAGCCGTCCAGTGGCCTACATCGAGATTAGGTGGTCGTAGTAGAACCAGATATGACCCTTTCTTTGAAATAGGTTTAGTTATTTCATTCGATTCATAGATATCATCGAGATGTACTCCAATTTTTTTCGCGAGTTCAATAAGATCATGATCGGACGTGATCGGCTTGATAAGATCGCTCATAATATTTAATTTCGTTCAAACTATATTAGAAACCATATACAATCAACGATGAGTGAAACTCAACTATCCGACCAATATTTGTACCAGAGCTCGCTCAAGAGCGATCCGGAGATCAAGGTATCTTCCGGTAAGCGTGTCCCGTTTGTTATCGACCTGAATCAGGGTTCGTACCAGAATGGTGTCATTACTATCGATGCCACTGCTCAGCTTAACGGTTCTGAAGGATTCGCCTGTCTTCGCGATGCTTACATCATGCTTCCATACAAGGTATCGATGAAGAATGGTGGTACCGCTCAGACTCTTCCTGCCAATCGCTTCTGCGCTACTCTAAAGTGTGGCAACTGGAATGTCATCGATAGCATGTCGCTCGAGCTCAATGGAAAGACCATCATTTCGATGGCTGATTATAAATTGTTTTGGAATAACATTCGTGCTCAGACAAGCTATAGTCCTCAGTACGTTGAAAAGCATGGAGCGGNAGCGGAGTCCTTCCTATTCCCTGATGCCGCTCAGTCCGCTCTGTACAGCTCTGCCACGAGTTCGACTACTGGTGATGGATACACCAACACTACTGCATTCTCATCTTCGTTTGCTACCACAGGACCCGCTGGTGGTGCTTCTATCCCTAACGATGGTCTTGTAAAGCGTCTTTTGTCGAACCCTCCTAATGCTGGTTCTGACTTCTCTACGGCGTGGCCTTCGGTAGGTGGAGCTGCTGCTTCTACCACAATTGCTAACCAAACTGCTCGTGGTGCTTTCGTAGCTGGTGCTGCTACTGCTAACGCTATCATGGGAACGTGGAACTACATGCTAAAGGTTAAGCTAACCGACTTGCATCCCATCTTTAAGGAACTAGACCTCATGGCAAACCCTCAGATCCGTCTGCGCTTCCGCGTAAACCAGGGTACTTCGTCTGTTGCTGTAGATGCTACGAAGGGTATGTCGCTAACCAGTACTACTCTCGCGAGTGGTAATGTCTGTCCTGTTATGGTTGCTGCTTCTTCTACTGGTAATCCTATGGCTGGCGTTCTTGCTGCTTCTGCTCCATTCAGTATTTCATGGGGTGCTGTTGTCAATGCTCTTGAGCCTACTATTGATGGTACTTACATGCCATTCACTACTTCTCGTCTCTACGTACCGTTCGTTCATCTTGAGAACCCTCAGGCTATTATCTCCAAGCCTGTGAAAAAGGTTCGATACAATGATTGCTATGCTCAGTGGTTCTACCAACGTGCTGGTACTGGTAAGCAATCGACTCAGCTAAATGCTGCATTTGATCTTCAGCTATCGGCGTCTGTTAAAAATGCCAAATATGTCATTTTGCTTCCTTTCGCTGAGCAAACGGGTAGTTTCGCTTCCGCGGCTGTACAAGAGTTCCAGAGCCCGTTTGATTCGGCCCCTTGGACTCTTCATCCTGGTTCCAGTATCCGCAACTTTAACGTTCGTATCGGGTCCCAGCAGACGTTTGACACCAGTCATGACTATGACTTCCATCACTTCACTAATGAAATCGCTAAGATTGCTTCGATTAATGGTGATCTGACTCCTGAGCTGGTGAATGGTCTTCTTGACTATCAGACTTGGTCGCTAACTAACCGCGTTCTGATTGCTGATGTTAGTCGTCTAACCGAGCGTGATGTACCTCAGGCGATTCAGGTCCAAGGTGTCAACGCTGGATGCCAAGGAACTAACATGCTCGTATTGGTTGTGAGTGAGCAAGAGCTGACTTTTGATAGACTAACCGGCGAGATTTTGGAATTCACCACAGCGTAATAGAATCGCTTCAGATGTAATTTCATGAGACAAAAAAATGATTATCTTATTGGTGATCAGACAACCATTTCAGATGCGTTTTTGACTTACGTCTTATCGATAAATTTTTTTCTTAGTTTAGCTCTTGTAGTAGCTTCGGACACTTCTCAATAATAAATTGACTCTTACGAAGCCAATCGATATAGTTCGCATCCATTCGACTAATCTGTTTGAGGGTCTTGCCCTTGTACTTCCCCCAAGTCATCATATATGAGTTATCATCACTTAGAAATTTAGAGTGTAGGAAGATCTTGATTTCCTCAGTAATATTGAGACTTGGTTGGTTGAATACCCAACGACAATAACCAGGATCAGAAGAATATACTTCTTCAATCGGCGCGCCCTTGTATTTTCCAAAAGTTCGTTCGTTCGTCATGTTATCAGTGGGGTGTATCTATATACATACCCCTTTATTTTTTGAGAAAAAAAAATTAGTTTTCAGGTGGTTGAATGCGGAATGAGCTATTTGTGATCTTTAGAGCTTTAGATCTATGGCTTCGAAACTCCTCCTGGAGCGTTGGTTGCTCCTTGAGCTCTCAGCTACTTGAGGGGGCGTGCGGTTGAAAATCACTGCATGACGCTTCTAAGACTGATGAGAAGTTTCGAAACTACCTTCTGAAGCGATAGCGTGTTCGTGTGGTCGAGAGGTGGTTTCACAAAATACGTTGCAACGCGTTAGAAACGTTTAGCCCTATTCTCGTTGTAAAATATCGGTAAGAAAAAAAACTGCCGGTGTAATGTGCCAGACTATACTACTGACGTGACCAACTCGGGCAGCATTGCCGGCAAGGAGACCGTCATGCTGTTCCTCATTCAGCCGTACCGCTCGCTGAA
>JAABLK010000572.1:0-22819 GCA_012295415.1 Phytophthora chlamydospora | reverse complement strand
TGCCGGCCGAGCCAGTGGTGCTGGTGGCGCCCACCGTCGTGTCCGCGGCACCCGAGGCTGCCGTCGTGGCGCCGTCCGTGACGGCGGAAGAAGCCGTGGCAGCGGCCGAGCCGGCAAGCGAGGCGGTAGCGGAGGTAGCCGTCGTGGCAGCCGAGCCGGCAGTCGAGGCAGCCGTGGAGGTCTGGCCGCTGACAGCGGCGATGGCGAGGGCGGCGATGACGAGGACCTGGAAAACCTTCATTGTTGGGATTGGGGGGGGGGCTTGGGAGGTGGGGTGGGGACTTGCGCGCTTGGAGGTGAAAGTGAGAATGAGCTCTCGGCAGCCCGAGGCGATCGGTTGTACTGACGTGGAGAGACCATGGGGTCTATCCTTCTGCGGCATGTCGTGCGACCGACTGTTTTGGCTCTCTTTGGCCAGGTGTCGTTCACCTGGAAGATTAGCGCATTTCGTGGGGTTGCGTGGTAATTCCGCGCGCGCTGATTGGGTGAGTTATAAAAAAAGCGACGTTTTGCGCGCTCGTTGAAGTTGCCTTGTCTGGCGGATCGGATAGTCAGCAGCGCTTGCTTGCTGGTGCTTGCCGTCGCGTTGTGTGTGCGCGCCGGAGCCCGCCGTAATGGCTGCATGCGTTGTCCGCAGCGATAGTGCTGTCTGCACTGCCGCAGCCATGTCAGCGCGCCAGACAGCGAAACAGAGCCGATTGCCTGCTGGCCGCCCAGACGGCAACGCACGCCAGCGAAGTGCCCGTGGCCACAGTGCCGCTTGCAACGCGTTAACCCATTGCCGAGGTTTCAGTAGCTATTGCGGATATATATTCCAGTGTCACACATCCGTCACCTTTGGCTTGAGAAGAGGAAGGTGTCCTACAGGCAAATCCGGGTTCTTTGTTTCACCTGATTGATGAAAGACCGCACTCGACCACTGAAAAGAGCACTCGTGGCTGGCAAAGCAAGTCGGAGAGGATGAATGGGACGCAGAGTCTCTTGCCTTGGTTAAAGCTGGTGGAGCCTGCTATCTACAAAATGCATTGTCGGCGCGGCGGCGACTTCTGGAAAAACGCTAGTGTACTCGTGTCGAGTCGGTCGGTCGAAGGCTGTCGTCTTACAGGAAGTAGGTGCCCACGACCAGCACGGCCGCCGTGGCAGCACCCATGGCGCCAGCCACCTGCGAGGCGCCGCTCGAGCCCGAAGCCGACGCGCTTGCGTCCGCGACCGTGGCCTCGGCGTCGCCCGACGACTCCGTGGTGCCCGACTCCGAGGAGCCCACAGCAGCGGAGCCCGTGCCGCTGGCGGCCGTGGTCGAGTCCGTGGCGCTCGAGGTGCCACTTGAGGTCATGTTCATGCTGGGGTCCATGCCCGAGGCCGCCGTCGAGGCAGCAGTGGACGTGGCGGCGGCAGCAGCCGAAGAGGCAGTCGAGGCAGCAGTCGACGCCGCAGCCGAAGTGGCAGCCGACGTCGTGGCGGCGGAGCCGGCAGCAGAGGCAGCTGTGGAGGTCTGGCCACTGACAGCGGCGATGGCGAGCGAGGCGATGACGAGGAGCTGGAAAACCTTCATGGCGAACTGGGGAGGTGAGGTGGAGGACTTGGGCACTTGGAAGTAGAAGTGAGAATGAGCCTTTGCGACGGCATCGGCGGCAACAGCCCGACGAGCTGAAGGGTCTCCATTTTGTGCGAAGTCGCCCCGAACTCCTCGAGCCGGAACGGCGGCAATGGTGCCGGGGCGAAAAGATATCGTGATGTTGAAGTGACCTGCACCCACTCGCTCTTGCAAGAAGCTGGCATGATCCGCACTTTTCCGAGGCTTTGCCACTGGCTTCACGCACCACGCACGACGACAACACGCATTTTGCGTGGTGTCGTGATGCAGGTCGCAGCTTGGCGAGGGGAAGATGCAAACCACGCACGATAAATGAGCCTCGGCGATAAAGGGCGGTCGAAGCACGACGGGCTGGTTTGCATCACGGACAGCAATAGTAGCGAATGAGCTTACAGAGCTCAGAGCTCAGCGTCGCCTTTCCTCGCGGGGACCAGTTCACCGAAGCCTCCTGTGAGGCACATGCAGCATCCCCCGCTGATGCGCTTGGACTGTGGTTGAGACCGGCTTTCCTCGTACCTGGACATGCTGGCCGCAGCCTGAGCTCACCAACCAAACCAAAACCGATGAAAGCTCAAGCGTTTATTACTTGGATACGGCGACAGAGGCTATGAATATGCAACGCGGTTGGCGGCGGCGCTCTGCACTAGAGCTCAGCGGTTGGTTAGTGGGCAGCGCTCTCCTCGTTTATACGAGGGCTGCGACGGCCACTGCGAAAGCGGTCGCGAAGACACCAGCCGTGGCAACGCTGCACGCTCCGCTGGAGCCTGTGGCGGAGCCGATGGTGTCAGTGGCACCAGCGATGACAGATCCGGTCGCGCTGGAAGCTCCGAGGATAACGTCGAGTGCGTCATTTGAGACCTCCTCGGAAGTGGTGGCATCCTCCTGGCGGGCACTGGCGGCTGTGTCGAGGGCTACAGCAGCGATGGCGGCGACGGCGAGGAAGCGGTAGACTTGCATGGTTGTTGCTTGGTAGCTGGTGGACTGGACGGTGCTGCTTGATGGAGGAAATGGAGAATGGCGAGTAACACCTCAGTGAAGGGTGCGTGCCAGCATTCACGGAACATCGAGTCATCATGCGGGTCAACTCTGAAGCAAATCTAAAGAAGCAGCTTTAGCGACAGCCTCGGACGGCTATCCGACCGCGGAGGCGTCTCTGACTCGCCTTTCAGCTGTATCTTGAGGGGATCACTTGGGTCTGCAGGGGACAGCCTAGCGAGATCGCTTTCGCTGCAACTGGATAAGCTCATCTGATCGATCAATGCAAGATGTGCACCGTGAGTGTACGGCGCCGAACTCTGCCAGCCGCACGCCGCAGGAAGAGGCGGCGCGCGACTATCTAAGAGAGAGGCCTATCCACGGTCTTGATGGCGCGACATCCTTGATGGTTTCTGGTGCGTGTGTGTCAAACAGCGAGGCTTGTGGCTCGGCCGTCGGTCCGTAGAGGCACCAGCAACACGTCTTGTTGATGGCAGCCGGTGTCTTCGGAGTCTCGTTTGCGTCGATGTTTTGTCAGGACACGCTCAGCACGCACGAGCTTTGAAGCCGCTTAGCGACGACATTGCAGTGTTGCCTTGGCCACTCTGCACACACTCTTGGGCCAGCCTCGACAGTTTTGATGTTGTGCCGCCAACAGGACAAGGTGGCTGATGCACCGCTCAATTCCAAAATGTGCTTTTGTGCACTTGCACAAAATGCATTCCAAACCACAGCGGTTTATTACGAGCGTAGTCCAAAGCAACAGTGCACGAAGACAAGCAATTGTTTCTCAGTCAAGCATGCATTTGAACGTCACTTACTGTTAAAATCTCATTTTGCAAACGTTTCCTTCTTCGGGAGGCAAACGGTAGTCGATTACTTTCGAGATTTTACAGTTAATAGCCATGATTTCTCCCCAAAATGCGCAAAGCAGTTCATTACAAGTGCACCAACACGATCCGACCGTCGACTTGACGTCCAAAAGACGTCCGAGCACTTGACGGTGTTGAGTCATGGCTTGTTCGTTCCGCGGAGCCACGGTCTTGGCTTCAATATGGACGACCCAGGCAATGCTGGGGGCGGCAGCTTCACTACACCTCCACTCACGCGTCGAGGGACACCGCAAGCATCGCGGACAAGACTGGAAGACTCGTCCCAGCGACCTAGATCAGGAACGACACAACCGCTCACTCCACGAACAAACCCACCCAGCAGCTCAACAACTCACCCCACAACGATGGCAACGACATCAAGAGATGGAAACATGAGACTCTTCAAAATGCCCAAGCAACGTATCAAAGCCTACTGCCAGTTCATCTTGTGCGTTGCCGATGAAGCGTACTCCGAAATCTCGACCAACGAACTTACAGTCGAGCACGCCAAGAATGCCTGGTGCCTACGCTGCAACTGCGCGCTTCGAATGGTAAAGGGCAAAAGCTCCGCCGGACCCCACATGAAGGCTTACCACGCCGAAGAGCTGGACGCTTTTGAAGAGAATGAGCGTCGACGTAAGGCCCAGAAAACGGCACACCACCCGACAATCATCGACGCCACGCGTTGGTCGGACACGCGTTTCACAACTCCAGCAGCTGTCTCTGAACAAGACAAGGCTGTGGCTCTACTTACGGAGTGGCTCAGTGCGAGTTTGCGACCCACGAGCATCCTCGAGGACCCAGGATTCGTCAACTTCTTGGAGTACATTAACAGCCTGTCGACCAAGCTATCGATCCCGACTCGCCAAACTGTTTCGAGCCGCATCAAACGTTCCGCTGGTGAGTACCGGCGCTCTCTCGTCACGAGAATTGAGACCAAGTGCAAGTTCTTCTCCGCTTCAGCTGATATTTGGCCAGCCGTGAATGGGGGAAGCGACAATATCTTGACGCTGCACTTCTGCAACGAAGCGTTTGTGTTGGAGTCTTGGGCATTGTAGGCGACCTGGGTCCCTAGACTACACGACGTGTCATGGATTGCCCGCTCGCTGGCAAGTAGCTTTACGAGTGGCATCTCGACCCCAGCTACTGCGTGAGGGTTGTGAGCGTTGGTGGTTCCAACATGAAGCGTGCATGTGAGATACTGAAGCTGAATCACATGCCCTGTGCCGCTCACTCCCTCCATTTAGTGGTTGCCGCTGCAGTTATGCAAAAGAGTGGAGACATGCTGAGTGATTCACCACCCCAGAGACCGATGCCGAGGATCCTAACGCCCTAAGCGTTGAAAATGGCTTCGATAATATTTCGTTTGACAGTGAGCCGTCATGGATTGATGCTCGTATGACTGGAACTGAAGAACTTGGCTGGGGATCCGACAGTGATAACAACGACGCCAGTTTCGGTCCTGCACGTGAGCCACCGGACGACGACTACGTCACTGAAGCAGAGATCCGGGCGTTGTGCAGCGAGGTCGAACTGTTTGTCGAGTCGACTGCTGATATGGCTTCTGAAGAAGTGAAACTTGCCGATATGAAGACTGTGCGTCAGACTGTCCGCCAGTTTCGGATGTTGGCAGAATATTTCCGCTGTTCACGTAAGGGAAGGCGTAGGCTAGAAGCACCTCAAACGGGCAGATCGGTGCCCCTTCAAGTGAAGTCAGACAGCCCCACACGCTGGAACAGCACGATGGCCATGCTGCTGCGCTTCGGTGAGCTCCAAGCAACGGTTGTTGATTTTTTCCAGTCCCCGAGGGTCCCTTGGAATTGAACGATGCATCGACAAACAATCTCAAGCTGCCGATCGCTGAGCACTGGTTCACTGCTCAGTGTCTCATCGAGCTCTTTGCGGCTTTTCATGCCGTCACGCGTTCCTCGAGTGTGGATCGTATCCAAACTTTGTCGTCCTGCAGTCTGCAATTCGCGCACTAAAGGCGATTCTTGCCAACGACAAGATATTTGATGTAGTATCTTCGAGTGGACGTGGCGAGGTTTTCTAAGAACAAGTTATAGCGACAATGCAGTCTGTCCGTCGAAGTTTTGAAAACCTTCTTGATAAGCGGTTTGAGGAGGTTACGAAGCCCGAGCTGCGTTGGGTGTCGCTGCTCGACCCCTACCTCACGAACTCCAACGTTTTTATGGACCCTGAACACGAGTTGGCTCGGAAGAACCTACTGAATGAGATGCTCCCAATAATGAGAGAGAGTGCGGGAGAAGTGGAGAATGGAAGTCTCGAAAACCGCGAAGCCAACCCGACAGCGCGTGCTGGTGCCTCTTGGCAGCATTTTCGGTATGGCTCGAGAATGGTACTCGAGCATATCTGGCAAGAATGCAAGTCTGAATTGGACAAGTATTTGAGCCTTTCAAGACAAGCGAAGGTGAGCAAGAACCCACAGAAACCTCCATCTTCGCTGGATCGAAGGAAGAAGAACCACTCGGCCTTTCCGACTCTTGCCCAACTAGCTCGAAAGTGGCTCGGGTGTGTTGCAACTTCGGTTCCTTCGGAAAGTGCGTTTTCTTCTGCTGGAAACGCGATTAATAAGCGACGGGGCTCGCTTGAACCGGACACTGCATGTGGTATCATCTTCACGGCTCAGAATTTGACGACTATGGAGACGTAGAGTTTGGTGTCTTGGCTTTCCGCGAGGAGTAGTATCTGTGGCATTTCTGTTATAAGCGTTTGTGTTCCTCTGGATATGAGATGGCAACCTGCAAGGCGGCACACTTGCCTTCAAATGTGGACTTTTGTGAAACTTGTGTTGTTGCGCTGGGTATCAGGCTCACAACGTCAACTACAAATGAAATACATTTCATTGTGCTGAATGGGTTGGCTGCCGCATCAGTGAGCTTGTGACCTATAAGTAACGTACATTGAACTCGTGGTGATGATGATAGAACTGCATGAAGGACTCGTGCAGCATCCGCAGGTATTAGCCGCACCTAGGCTTTGCGCTGTGTTAGTACAGTGATAGTCTTTCGTGTTTGTCTTCGTATTGCGCCATTGTGACGACAGAAGTCTAGCCAATCAGTAGAAAACAACTCGCCCTTGGAACTGTGGTTTGAGAGCCGCAAACCTCCGTTTCCATCGCTGTCTGGGACACACAGCCAGCTCCAGTTAGTAAAACAGGCAAACAAACAGTCTCCTTTGTGTTGGATCTCGATGTGTTCAACTTCGACGCAGTTGTCTGCTTGGAGATGCACATGCAATTTCGAGAGCCACGAAGTGTTGCTCTTCTTCATCGAAAATTGCGTGCCGAATGCAAAGTTTACAGATTCGTTTTGTTATGCCCTCGGCTTTACCTCTCGTTCCAGCGAAGATTTCTCCAACGAACAGCAGTACCAGCTCAAACCGAATAGCAGGCCAAATGTATGAGCGCAAAACAGTGTCCACCTCCGCAGGAGTAACCATGCTTTCACCATAATCCACTTCAACTTCTATCCCATTGGTCAAATCCCATTCCCCCATTTTCCTCCAATCTCTTTCCTCCACTTCTTCTCATTGGTTAAAAACCCCGCACCAACCAAAACCAGCCAAACGCTGCTTGTGCTCCACCCGCTTTGTGCCACTGCAAGTTCCTAGACTCCAAGTGCATCAACTTTAGTAACATGGTGGTGAAGGCTTCGGAGATCGCGCCGGCCGCGTTCGCCGTGGGCAGCACGAGCGACGTGCAGAAGGAGGACGACTTGACCTACGACTTGGGCAACTTGGCGGCCTTCGACACGCACCCGTTCGCGTTCCAGGGCGAGAAGGAGCTGGCACTTCATGCCCGTGAGAACGTGCAGCTTCTGATCAACCACATCTTCGAGCTGCCCCGTCAAATGTCCGACATGGGGCCATTGGCATTGCTGCCTGGACCTGTGACGGTCATCCCGCGCGAGAAGCCGCTGCCTAAGCCCAAGGTGGAGACGAGGTGGGAGAAGTTCGCCAAGGAGAAGGGCATTGAGAAGCGCAAGAAGAGCCGCAAGGTCTTTGACGAGAACACTGGAGAGTGGGGTCACTCATGGGGTTACCAGCGTGCTGGTGACGACATGAAGGACTGGGCTGTGGAGATGAAGGAGGGAGACAACGAGGACCCGTGGACCAAGCGCAAGCAGGAGAAGAAGGCCCGTGTGGACAAGAACCTGACGGCGCAGGCCAAGAACCTCAAGCAGGGACGTGGCAGGCAGCTCGCTGGCATTGCCGGACGTACCCCTACGGGCATCCCTGTGGAGCTCATGAACACGGACGACACGAAGGCCAAGCAGCGTGGCAAGGACGGCACCACCAAGGCCCTCGAGAAGGTGCAGTTCTCCACGGCCTCTATGGGCAAGTTCGACAAGATGCGCGACGGCGAGACTGAGCGCAAGGTCAAGGGCAAGCGCAACCACTTCCTGCCCACGACGGGCGCTGAGACCACCGAGAAGGAGCGCAGCATGAACGCGCTCAAGCGCGTGCTGGGCCGCGAGGAGAACGCCGGCAAGAACAAGGGCAAGAACCTCGACGACGACGAGAACGAAGGTCTCGGCAAGAAGAAGAAGAAGGGCAAGAAGCTCAAAAACTTCACCAAGGGCGCGACCAAGAAGCAACGGACCAAGTAAGCTCACGTGGAGCCACACCCATGAGGCGAGCTGGAGCTAATAGCCCCGCTCTTCATAGAAAAGATCACATAATATATGCTGCATAGTGTCTGTCCTTCTGCTCTCACTGGTTTCTTCAAGCCTCGATCCTGCACAGCCGCAGGTGACAAGCACTGTTTGCTTCAAGTCGGCACTGCTACAAGTCTAGCCGCAGCAGCCTCCGCCCACTGCACAACAGCACATAATCAGCAATAATACGCACATCTTCCTCCATAGTAACCCACGTACTGGGCATGTTGATGGTACCGCGGTGGTTGACGCCTCCCATCGGTCGCCGCGGGCCTCCGTTGCCGCCCAAGCCGCGGTTCGTCGTCGAGCCTTGACCAATGTTGCTGTTCGGACGCGTCGCCGTCGACGGGTCCTGCAAGTTTGCAAGTACATGTATCCAGTGAGCACCCAACGACCCCATCAGTCCTCAGTCCTCACACACGAAGCCACGTACCGAGAAGAGCGACGTCACGCTGCTCGACATGCCACAAACCGTGTTAGTCTCTCCTTCATCACCAGAACCAGCCTCTGTGACAACGTACAAGAGTCCCACGAAGTTGACAACACCCCAGATCGCGTCCGTCACGATGGACAGCCGCCAGGGCGAGCGCTTGGCCACCACATCGCCTCCCGTCACGTACGTCATGTCTCGATCCAAATGAGCTTCTCACTGTGGCAACCGACGCTTTAGGGCCAAAATGGTGTATGGAACACAACAATTTACAATCTGTACAATGTGTACCAGATTGTGTACCTTTAGCCGGCTCTCTTTTTGTGTGGCCAAAACGCAACTTTCGAGCTTCTGGGGACTAAAATGGCGATGGCGATGGGCATGGCGCGCGTCTTCGGGTGCAGCGTCTCGACGGCGCGCAAGAGCGAGGAGCTGTTCACGCTGTCGCGCCGCTGGGCGTCCAAGAAGGCGGGCGGCTCCACCAAGAACGGCCGCGACTCGGAGTCCAAGCGTCTGGGCGTCAAGAAGTTCGGCGGCCAGAGCGTCTTGGCCGGCAACATCATCATCCGCCAGCGCGGCACCAAGTACCACGTGGGCACGGGCGTGGGGTTGGGCAAGGACCACACCATCTTCGCCACGCGCGACGGCTTCGTGCGTTTCTGGTACAACGTGCCCAAGAAGCGCCAGGAAGTGTCGGTCAAGAGCAACCGCTTGGTGCAGCGTGCGGTGGCCAAGGCCAGCGCTTAGAGAGGGGATACAACTACAGTTACAGAAGGAGAGAGCCGAGATGGTAACAAGAGGGTCTTGATCTGGAAGTTGCGCTTGTGCATGGATAAAAGGGTTATTGGTTTCTTGGATGCAGGAACTGTAGAATATGATGCTCTTCTTGGACGTCAACTGCCTGCTCGATGACGATCGGTTGCTCTTGGTTACTGAGGGCTGGGGATGGAGCGAACTTGGCGTCGTGCGGCTTCCGAGGGTCGTTGGTGTAGCTCTGCGTGCTGGAAACCAGGCGTGCGGAGAGCTGGTCGTGCACGCAGGAACTTGTCACGGTTGTGGAACAGCAGAGAGCGAGCGTTGCTACCCGCAGCAAGAGTCTAGGAAGTGGCATTGTGTGGGCTTCTGTGTGCAGAAGCCGAAATGAGGTTTGCTTGTGCAGGCGTCGAAGGGAGGCAACCGCCATGAAACTCCCGCTTGCGCTTGCGCTTCTGCTTCTTGTTGCACGGCCAAGCATCGTTTACCTTCGTTTCCTACCGGAGTCGCACCGCCAAAAGCTGATGGATCTGATGTAACGTTGTGGTGGTGCAGCAAAAAGCTCGACACCGCTGACTTCGCGGGGGTACCCATTCGTACGACGACGAGAACACGAAACTGCGTCACGAGGCCATCATTCCCTTCACCCTGTAGATGGTCAGCCATTATGTCAGTCAGCGGGTCACCCTGCAGTGAGAACGGAGCGTGAACAAGTAGCATGACGTGTTTGAAGCACTGAAATCTTGCTGGAGCGCTGCGGATGAGTCGTCGTTTTAAGTACTCGTGCTTTCGAGAGGCCGAAGCAGCAATTTCTGGTTCCAGCTTAGCAGTCGAGCTCGGCAGGATCGTTCTCGGACATGCAGGCTGCTATTTTCGAGTCCGAGTCCATGCAGAGCTTGATAACCAGCGGAGCAACAGCACTCGCTCTCTTACGGTGGGGGGTTGACCCTTCCTACGGACGAAAGTGTCGTTACAACCACTACGTGACTGCTAGCGCTCTTGTCGGTCATAGCTTCCTCTGTGCAACACTCTTGTCGGTGTTTCATGCAGCCACTCCACACTGGCCACCCTGTACGGTCTTTTCAGTGGTGCCTTGAAGTCGGGTTCCCAGGATCGTGCGTATATGAATCCGTCCCAGTCCTTCATGTCAGGATCGATACCTCATTTTTTTGTCAATGAAGTTAGTTCACAAAGGAGCGGATGTGGTCACGTTCCAACCTTTCTTTCTTGCTCCTAGTTGCTTTCCATCAACACATCCAACGAGTTTTGACGTCATACTTCAAACATGCGCGCAAAGCTCACGAAGAGCATGGAAGGCACGAAGAAGGAAAATGGTTTCTTTCTTCCGGGCGGGGTTTACGTGCCATCAGCACCAGGGAAATACCGACTCGTGCCTCCACCAGATCTGAATGAAGTGAAAGAGGAGCGATTCTTGCTTGAATACGATTTCCCAGTTCTCACGGTTGAAGACCGAGCAACACGGATACCTGTGAACGTGCAAACCATCGAGGCCTACAGACAAGCGTGCGACTGGCAACGGAGAAATCCTACGGCTGGAGGGTTTATCGGGTTAAGCATCAGTGGCTGCCGCAGTGGCTACCAATTCAACGGGCCTTCACCTGGGAACTACCAGCAACTTGTACCTGATCTCTCGTACATCGACCAGGAAACGTGGAATAGTTTGGCAAAGAAGGACGTCACATACTTGAGTTGTGTGCCTGCGGTCATTTTCTACTTCCTGTCGCCCACGAACGAGCTTGAAGAACTGCAGAGGAAGGTATCGTGGTTCATTGGTGCTGGTACTCGTGAAGGCGTCGTTGTCGACGCGCTGCACGATCGCGTTTGGATTTACAACCGCGATGAGGAACCGTATTTCGACTTCTTGTCGGAGCTCGTGTTCGATACCATGCCAGAATTCAGCTTCGATTGTATTGCGGTACGCAGTATCCTCGATCTGTTTGAGCGTCAGTCGGAGTGACGCATCAGTCTTGTGTTTGCAGCTCGTCCTGCCAACATGTTTCTACAGGTTTACATGTCAAAATATGCTAGCAATATATTACGAAGCTCCTGTAATCTATCCGTCATTTTTGCACATGTTTCACCGATTCATGGCGTGTTTATGTTCCCTTAGCCCTGTTTGAGTGTGTGTCCAATACATATTATGTATCGCCAGCCTTTTTGGAAAGCCATGAATAGCACCTTGGGGTATTTCTGGGCCCAACCACGTCCAAAACCTTAAATGGTATGCAAGCTTGCCAGGTGTGAGCGTGTTCACTGCAGGTTGGTGTTCTACCCCACACGTCTGGTCGACTGTCGCGAGTTTTTCGCTGTAAACAACATGCCAGGCGAGGTATCGTCACCATTTGCTCCTAACGTGTCGGACCTTCGTCTCAAGTCTTGGTGGACCAAGATAACGCGCCTTTGGTTTTCAATTCAGCCCACAACTTACGGGGGCAAATACTCCATCGAGAGGATGTTGGCTCTTGACGAGTACACCCGGAGCACACCGTTGTGGCGAGTACTTGTGGTGATCTTCGTCACTCCAGTTCCGATGGCATTGCTCGTGGTCGCACAGGAAATTATTCCTTTACAGGATCCTGCGGAAGGCTGGAAGGCCAACTATGGGTTCTGGATGCGTGTTGCAATATTGCAAAGCGTGGTGCCGTTCATTTTTGTGACACATGCAGCCATGTACATTGAAGGAGCGACCCTATCGACACGGCAGCTCATTGTCTTCTGTATCTGCGCCTCGGTCTTGAGTGCGGCAGCACAGATGGGAATCACAGCTTGCTGGACATTCCCGATCCCTTTCTTCACCATCTCGCTGTCGATGGTGGTGGTCTTCATCATGGCGATGGTCTTTCGAGCTATCGTTGGAGGTCCCGCTTTTCGTGAGATTGGGACTCACAAGGAGCAGCTCATGGAGTTCAACAATTTTGCGACGGTGAATTTATTGATGATGGTAACGTATCCATCTTTCCAAGTCTTGTTTCAAGCCACCATCGACACGAAATGGGAGCGGCCGACGATTCTACTACTTTCAGTAATCAAGATGGTGCCGAAACACATCTACACGCGCATCTTTTCAACCAAAGAAGACTTACTGCCAGAGGCAGTCACCTTCTCCGTCAACTTCTTCGACGCCTTGTACCTGGCCACCTGCATGCAGAGTATAAGGTCCTTGAAAACAGTGTTGCTGATCATGGCTATCGACGTGATCGAGACTGTGATTGAGCTGCGAGCGCTTCACCATCGAACACAGAAAACGCTGAGGCAGCTTCAAAAGCTCACAGGATCCAGTAGCACAGATTTACTGGGCGGTGTTAGATCTCTGTACAGTCAGCTCCAAGACGTTTCCCAGGAGATAACAAGCTCCGATATCCGACTGCGCTCTTGCATCAACTCGCACAGAATCTCTCACAACAGCAGCCTCCTGCTGCAGAAAATGGATAGCCAGTCAATGCCTGTCAGCTCCGTTCAACGTCATTCCGTTGAAATCTCCGCGCCGATAACTACTGCACTTGCTCCCACGTCGAAGCCCAAATGGTGGCAGCGTGTTCTTCGGGGCAGCGAGATACAGCCGATGACAGCGGTGACACCCGTCGGTCCAGTTTGGACGCTCTCAAGTTTGGAATGGGCGCGTCAGCCGGTTGACGACAGTGTCGCTGCCCTCCAAGAATCCCTCGAGGCGCTCTTCACCGCTGAGTGTCTTGTTCTCGCCGAGTACTTGGAAACTTTCATCCCCTTCCTTTACGCCAACTACATCCTCGTGATGGTCCACTTGCCCAACGCCAAATATCACCAGGAGATGCAAGGCGTCACAGCTGAAAACGTTGGGGGGGCCGTCGAGAGCGTCTTTCTTTACGGGCTACTGGAACTCGTGTCCTTTGTGGCTCTTGCAGTGATCGTGCGGCGAAACTGCGGGATTCACGCACTGTATCATCTTGGCTTCGTACTGGAGACGCAGACAGCACTGGTGCAGTCCAAGATGTTGGGTTGGGCAATGACGATCTTGACGTACCGCGTCGTTCACTTCGGTAAGTTTGGGTATTCGCCCATGTGCTCAATACTCTTTTGACAACGTTTTTTAAACTGCAGGTGCTGACTTTACATTTCAGTTTGCTTGGGTCGGTAACGAAGGCTAGCTCTAACTCATGCTAGCACTGCTCGAGAATCGTCTTCAGATTGTGATTTGTTTTTGTTTTCAGGTTGCTCGTGATATCCCAATAGCTCCGCCACGTCCCCGACTCGATCACGCAGCTAATCACTGCGTCCTCTCCACGAAAGACGTCGGCGCCAACAACTCCGTTCTTTGCTGCACGTGGCTTGAGTGCGAAAGCGTACTCCGTCCGCTGATTCTCCGAGGATCTTGGAGATGTCAGCCGAGTCTTTCTTGGCACACGCCACCCACTTCGTGTATGGAACAGTATGCAACTCCGAGTCTGCGCACGGCGGTCCGCTCTGCGTCTCGTCGTCCTGCACTCTGGCGTGGGCTGGTGCTGAGGTACAAGCGGCTGAACTGGGCGACCATCTGCTGCATATTGTGCTTGAACCCATCATGCTGCAGCCAGCCGAAGACCGGAACTCAAGCCAGGTTAGCCAGCGCTTCCTGGAGATTTCCAAGTTATTGAATAGCATTGGTGGGATCGTGCTGGGGTGCGGGGGATGGTCAATGCATGAGTCGTCGAAACTTGAGTCCTAAGCAGCAGATTGCCCCACTTCTTGGGTTTTCAGCTCTGCATCTGAGGTCGGCAGGAGCCGGACGCTCTCGAACAGGTACAATATCTATCAGTTGCGTGACCGAGCACTCGTGCAGATCTTGATAATCAGAGGAGCAACAGTGCAGTGGGGGGGTGTACCGTATCTACGAACTTGTCGTCACTATCCAGCCTAAAACCCAAGGCTTCGACAACTCTTTCCTCTTACAATGCCTTGGTATTTGGTATGCAGCTGAAGGTTTTGGAAATACCCGCTTCAAATCTTTGGGGGAGATGGACCACCGTTCCTTTCCAACTAGACCTGCGAAGTGACTTGTTAAACTTACCCGTGTTCCCGTTCGAGGTGGTATTCTTTTTTGAAAACTATGAATGGCAGTCAAACATATTTCCCTTGGCCTGATCAATGCCGTGAAGCCATCACACCACTACTTGGTGTCCAGGTAACTATCCATGTATCCTCCGAATGCAGATCAACGTCTGCCAGAGCCCTGCTGGTAGCAAGGCCCACTCCACGCTTTCCTGCTTGCGAAACTGGATGCACCACTTACAAGCCTTTCCATTGGTTAAGTTTTCCCGAAGCCACTGCATCGTATCGCTCGGGGCTTGCTTGATAGCATGGTAGATGGTTGCACGCGAGCTGTCGTACATGAAACTCGTGTTCTCCAGCGTCCACAGCAATAGCTTGTGCAACGTCATCTTCGTTACGGCCGCACAAACGAGCTGAACCCGGTTGCCCTCTGAGAGATAACCGGCGACCTCGACGTACTCAGTGAAGCTACGTTCTGTAGCCAATTGAATAGCCGACGTCGTGTCGATAGGAGTCCGATTAGCAAGCAGCCATCTGAGCAAAACGATTTCCCAGCGCTTCGCAGCAATTGCAACGTATTTGCACCTTTCACATTCATCACAAAGCCCAATAAACGGCTGAACCAGAACCAAGTATCCTCTTCGCAGTGCTCGCTCCAGCATCAGCGACACACACGAGTAGTATCCACAGCTATGGTAGAGCTCCAGAGATTCCCAGTGTTTCACTCCGCAGCGAAGATTTTGGTGTCGCGTCCTCGTTAGATAAGTGGGTCAATATCTCGTCGAGAGCCTTACGGACCGCAGTGAGCCCACACCAATCTACTGCCCTTCCACGAATAAAGTTTTGCATAAACACCAGTAGTGTCTTCATCGACCCTCGTTTCGCGGCAGCTCCCAGCCTGCTTCGTGTTTTCGTCAAGTTACTGAACCACATCGACGTATGTTGTCCATCCTTCGGTTTGGTTAGCATGCAGCCATTGTTAAACATCCAAATGTCCATTTCTCGCTGCCATTCCCATAGCGTACGGCGTGCATCCATTGGATCCGTGTTCGTGCAACCACTTGACCGTCTCTAGATGTCCCTCCGAGGCCGCCAGATCCATCACACCCGAACCCAAACGAGCGTTGTATTGCTTGTGCAGCCATTGTAGCATCGGCAGATTCCCAGCCATCGCAGCCCTTTCAGCAGCATACCCAGAACAGGCCTGGCTGTAGTTCTCAAACAACCATTTAACGACGTGGAAATGGCCACCACTGACGGCTGCATGCATCACAAGCGAGAAGCACGCCTTCGAGTAACGTTTCTGGTGGTGCAGCCATTGGAGTCCCCCGTTGTGGCCACACCTTCCATCGCATACGACGCAACGACATCCTTGAAATTCTCATAAATCCACTGCAGCGTTTTCAGATGCCCGGCCAATCGTAGTTGCCTTCGATCAAAATCTTCGAGTTGAGCACCTTCGTGTAGCAGCCACTTTACCACTGGAAGGTGGTGGCTTCCACCATTGCATACCCATGGATGGAACCGAGGCCTCATGCAACCACTTGATAATTTCCAGCTGGCCGTAGCGAGCAGCCTCGTCAACTGCAATGTAAAAATCAGCTTTCCACGGACCGCAGCTATCTTGACGCTCTGTCATCCATCGAAACACGTGACGGTATCCGCCTTTGGCTGCTGCTTTCACCACTTCCCCCCGGTTTGGAGTTGTTCGCGACAAAATAAACTCGAGGCCACTCGGCGGAGCTCCAAGCTCACAGGCTGCCCTTAGTACGCGCTCNAAGTTTTGCATAAACACCAGTAGTGTCTTCATCGACCCTCGTTTCGCGGCAGCTCCCAGCCTGCTTCGTGTTTTCGTCAAGTTACTGAACCACATCGACGTATGTTGTCCATCCTTCGGTTTGGTTAGCATGCAGCCATTGTTAAACATCCAAATGTCCATTTCTCGCTGCCATTCCCATAGCGTACGGCGTGCATCCATTGGATCCGTGTTCGTGCAACCACTTGACCGTCTCTAGATGTCCCTCCGAGGCCGCCAGATCCATCACACCCGAACCCAAACGAGCGTTGTATTGCTTGTGCAGCCATTGTAGCATCGGCAGATTCCCAGCCATCGCAGCCCTTTCAGCAACATACCCAGAACAGGCCTGGCTGTAGTTCTCAAACAACCATTTAACGACGTGGAAATGGCCACCACTGACGACATCCTTGAAATTCTCATAAATCCACTGCAGCGTTTTCAGATGCCCAGCCAATCGTAGTTGCCTTCGATCAAAATCTTCGAGTTGAGCACCTTCGTGTAGCAGCCACTTTACCACTGGAAGGTGGTGGCTTCCACCATTGCATACCCATGGATGGAACCGAGGCCTCATGCAACCACTTGATAATTTCCAGCTGGCCGTAGCGAGCAGCCTCGTCAACTGCAATGTAAAAATCAGCTTTCCACGGACCGCAGCTATCTTGACGCTCTGTCATCCATCGAAACACGTGACGGTATCCGCCTTTGGCTGCTGCTTTCACCACTTCCCCCCGGTTTGGAGTTGTTCGCGACAAAATAAACTCGAGGCCACTCGGCGGAGCTCCAAGCTCACAGGCTGCCCTTAGTACGCGCTCTTCAAACGATTCAATCACGCATTCGTCAATAAGGCGAGCAATGTAAGGCAGTGAGCTTCCATGTTCAGGGAAAATCTAGCACAGAGTATTGCACCCGACCGCCGTGGCCAGTATCGCGAAGGCGGCCCCTCAGGTCGCTTTCTTTCACTCAGAAATTATCATAGTCAGTACGGTGTTTTCCATGAACGGGACTTTGACAACGACCACAGAAAATGCCCGGACGTCCTCTGTCGATGCTCATGCTTAGAGTGAGGCAATCGCCAAGAATTTCCCGTTCACACGGCTGCTGAAGCTGCAGCAAGGCCAAGCACGGCAATAGTTCTCTTATCGTGTGTGTCTGCACTCGAAAACAAAACAAGATCCCTAACCTTTGTTTTCTGAGTGAGGTGCTCTTGGTCGTCACGCAGCAGCTCCATGTGCCAAACCGCCAAACGAATTGCGATCTACCTAAAGTGACGTTGTGGTGGTGCAGCAGAAAGCTTGATACTCTAGCCTGGGGACTGGGGCGTCCGTCTCAGTGCGGGCTGGACCAAGCAACTTTATCATGAATTTCAATGCTGTTTCAGTAACGACACCAACGGAAACTGAGGCATCCGATCGTCCATCCACGAATCCAGCCGGTGCTCCGAGCCGGTCTTGACTTGGTTTCATTATGGATTCCGACGATTTCTGCCTTCCTACCAGCTGGTGTAAAAGCGACCACAGGATGGTAAAACTGTGCTGTGCACCAGCGGGCTTCACCTACGCGGCGCTGCATTCGCCAAGTTCCAAGTGACTCAAATCAACTGCTACCACAATGATGCCTCGCTTGGTGCTTTCAACGACGCTGGCGGCGCTGATAGCCGCGCCCTCGAGCGTGCAGGGCTACGCCAAGTACGTCAAGCTCATCCCGAACGGCGCCAACGTGCCGGACTCGCCCAACATCGGCCACCTGGACGCAGCGGGCGAGACAGGCCTCAGCGACTTCGGCACGGCATTTGGCGCGGCGGGCGACGAATGGACCACGTCGCTCTGCCAGGAAGACACGGATGGAGACGGCTACACGAACGGACAGGAGCTGGGCGACCCGTGCTGCACGTGGACGACCAGCAATACGGCGGGCCTCATCACGGACGGCGTAAGTCACCCGTCCGACGCATCCCTGATCCCCACGAGCAGCGAACTACTGGCCGGCTGCACGAGCAGCGGAACCTCTTCTACGACCAACTCAACGGGCAGTGGAGACTCGGTGGGCGACGTGGTGGGCACGGTGAAGCCCGCTAGTTCCTCCACGGGCGAAATGCCGCCCGATGACGACGAGGACGACTCGTCCGAGAGCGCCGTGCTGACGGCCGGCGCGACCATGACGACCTTCAGCAATGTGGTAATGGCAGTCGCGGTGGTGGTGGCTGCCCTTGCATTGTAGAAGTAGATGATTCTGCGTGGAGTTGGTGTCTCTCGGTGCAATTGCCACCGCGTTTAACGTTAAACAAGTATTGCCAGAAGTTTGCACGTGAGTGGAGCTCGCTGTATTATGTGTACAATCCCCAGTTCCTTGAAAGCTGTGGCAACTTTTGTCTGATAGTCGAAGCGCGTCGGGGAGCAGGAAAGTGGAAAAGGTTTAAGCAGGCGACAAAAACGTCTTGGGAGACGGTGCCCAGCTTCCCCGTGTTGACTCGAGCCGCCTTGGCTTTCAAGCGAGACTTGGAAAAGTCACCACTTGCTTACTTGGGCGACGGGATCACGAACACAATGATAAGAATCACCACGAGCACCGCGATCACGCCGTATAACTTGCAGGCCTGCGGCAACAGCAAAGGAAACCAACCAAAACGTGTCAGACCTAAACTCCAGCAGTCACAACTTCTTGCACTTGGGCATACAAACTTGCCTTCTTCTTGCGGGCATTGACCTCCCGCGCCGCCTGCTCTTCCCTTGAAACTTCTTGCGTAGCATCGTCCATTCGCTTAAAGAGCAACACATAACAGACTCGTTAGTAGCCGTCGGTCTCTCTGAGAGACCCGTGTAGGCAAACCACCGTCAGCCTTACGTTGCCGAGGTCGTCGATCATGATGTTCTGCTCCACGACTTCGCCGTTGATAGCGTGTGCCTGGTTCTTGAGGCCCACGACGCCGCCGTGGATCTGGTCCAACAGCGCGTCCTGCCGGGCCTGGTCGTCTGCGCGCCGGTTGTCGAACTGCTGCTGGGCGTCCATGTTGCGGTAGTTCTCGTCGTCGCGGGGCATCGCGTGTGTGTTCTGTGGGCGGAGAAGGTGTCCTAGCAGCGGAGGGCTCTCGGCAACGAGAGAAGGTAGGCGATTGCTGTGAAGAGCGCTTGGTATGAGCCCCGAGATGACGGCAGAGATCGGCAGCTGGCTGGCTTCTTTTGTGTGTAAGGAACACCAACTTGGCGTGCGACACACACGACAATCCAGCAACAAACAGTTGAAGAGCAAAAGAGCAGGTTGACTTCAGCACCAAAAGTGCTGCTTGGAGACGGCTGCTTTGATCGACCTGTTGGTCGATCGATCGCCCTCGACGACGAGCACAGAGAGGTGGCGAGAGGCGGCAGACGGCATGAAAGTGAAGGCCAAGCTGCATTTTGTTTGGTAATGCTGCTTCAGCGTGGACAATTGCATGGATAAGAAGCTCATTGCAATTATGGTCTCGGTGCAAAAGCAGATGAACCGGCACGAGCTCCTTCGCCGAGTCTGCAATACCGGTAAGTATGGGGGCAATGGCTCCCGAGATATCAAAGTCGATCGCCGTAAGTCGCTGGTGACCTTCACAATCGCGGCTCGCTTGCCGCATGAGTAACGACATGCGTTCCGACGATGAAGCGAAGCCGATTGCTGTGTGCTCCTTGGCAAATTTTGCCAGCGGAGTCCACGGCCATTGCCGATGGCCATGCCGCTGTGCGTGGATTTTCGGTGCCCAGCAGCGCTCGCGGCATTCTGTGTCAAACGATCGGAGCAGATCTCAGGTTGGCAGCACACACGCGGATTAACGGCGGGCTCAGCTCAGCGGCGGCGCAGATCAACTTCAGTATTGTGTGGTCGCTGTCCATGTGGCATGGGCCGGTCATAGACTGGGGATTCCCACGTTTGACCGGGCTCAGTGTGGAGTCTCGACCCCCCCAGCGCTTCCAGAGCCACATCTGTCCGTGTACGCTCATGATAACGATTGATTGTCGACTGGTTGAAAGCGGCGCTTGTCGGACTTAAGCTCTCTGTGCTCCAGTGCTGGCATTCTGCAATTGGACACTCGATAGTCGAGTCCTAGCCAGCAACCACTTCCACACGAGAAGACTCGATCCCACCGCCAACCATGCAGCTTTTCCGCGTGACCATTGCTTGCGCCCTTGCCATCAGCGCCGCCTGCGCCCAGGACACGACGTCGGCCGTCGCCTCCGCGTCCGCATCGACCAGTGCCGTGAGCTCCAGCTCAGGCTCGTACACGGAGGACACCTTCGACGAGTCGGATGATTCGACGGTCATCACCAGCAGCAGCGCGAGCGTCGCTAGCGGTAGCGCTACCGAACCCACCGAGACGGACGATACCTTGTTCGACGTGTTTGCCAGCAGCATGGCTGGCACGGTCGACGCCGGCAGCGCAAGCGCTGACATTGCCATCACCAACGCCTATGCCGGCAGTGCCGAGTCCAACGCGGACGACGCGACCGTCGGATCCGTGGACTCGGCCAACACCACGACGGTCGGCACCTCCAGCGCCAGTACCGACACGGAGGTGACCATCACCAGCACCTCGGCGTCGGCCGACACCACCGTCGAGTCGTCCGCCTCCTCGACGGCCTCCAGCTCGACTACGGATACGACGTCGTCCTCGGCTTCGGCTTCGGCGGCCGCCTCATCGTCTTCGGGCTCGAGCGGTGCGTCCTCGGTTGCCACGTCACTCAGCGCGGCCGTGGCCAGCGTCCTCCTTGTCGCCGGCGCTTACTTCATGTAGAAAGCTCAGCGATGAAGCAGCAGTGGCGTCGATAATAAACCTGTCTTCCACCTTCTCTTCGATTGAGCTTGTTGTGTGGGCTCACGGCGCCAGCAGCTTGAACCTGTACAGATGAACGCTCCCGTCGTCGCAGCGCGGAGGTCTTCGCTGCGTTTACGGGGACCTCGGTAATGGCTACCGCGTTCACGGACCCAACCTTCCCGCGCGCCCGGCGACAAATAGCTTGCTCCTTCAACGTGGATTTGCCACCTCCTTGCTTGCTTGACACCCAAGGAATGAGCGCGGCTTCTTCGCTGCTGTCGGTCCTGTGCAGCTCTGCCCCCTTCCTCGTGCAGCGACTCCGTTGCCTCCGCAGCTCTGGAGGCCGAGGTTTCCACGGTCGATCGAGATCCGTTTTGACGGAAGTGACGCGATGTGGTGATCCCTCGTATCAGCGGGCAAGTGCCCCCGACACATGCAGTAACCCATGCTGTAGCCCATTAGCACCAGCACTCCTTCCTCCACCTCACGACACTCCAAGTCTCCATTGCCGTCCGCAACGCCGGCAATTTCGAGTCTCACGAGCCGGCAGCCACTGGCAGCCAGCCAGCTCGAACAACGGAGTCAATTATGGACATTGGCGGGCAATGTTGAAGTGGGCGCAGCGACACGTCTCGGGATGGGAGTCAGAGACCCGCGCCTCGGCCAAATCAAGGCGCTTTTTCACCTCTGTCCAGCGTGACATCAGCTCCGCGTCGCCGTCGATGGTGTTCACAGCTCCATAGAGCGCGCTTCGACCCTGCCCTAGGCAACAGCAGCAATGCAGCGTGACCGGCAACTCGCCTTCCCCAGCGCTGCCAACCATCCGAGCCATCAACCGACCGAAAAAGTGGCCACTCTTTGATGGCCAAAAAGGGGATGAGCAAAGGGCAACTGCAACACGGACATGTTGCTGACTTCCTTGCCCGCCTTCGAGAACGAGCCCGACGTGCGCACTCAATGCGGGTTCCCCTCGCTCTCTCTCATTCTTCCATTTGCCTCCTCAGCGGTAGACCTCCCTCCCAATCCCAAACCCAAGATGTCCACTTCCGGCTCCAGCTCCATCGCCACGTGCAGCTCCACCACGCTCACGTCCCTCCTGACCGACCAGTACATCGAGCAGTGCTCCACCGACTCGGGCTACGCCTTCACGGCCGCCTCCATCCCGACGCAGGACGTCATCGACCTCATGTGCGCGTCCTCGGCCTGCCGTGGCCTCCTTGCTGACGCGCAGACCATGGACCTGACCGAGTGCATCCTGCCCGTGGGCGACAACATCCGTCTGCTGGCCGACCTCATCGACTACGTGCCGGCGCATTGCGCTTCGGCTTCGGGCAGCGCCACGGCCGGCTCCACGGCCACGGCCACGACGGTCACGGCGGGTTCCACGGCGGGCAACACCACGGCTAGCTCCAGCGACACCGTCACGGTGCCTTCCAGCTCGGCCACGTCTACGGCTTCGTCGGGCGAGTCCAGCACGGCGGCTACCGAGACGTCGGCGTCCACTGCGGCTTCGGCTTCGGCCGCTTCGGCCTCGTCGGGCTCCAGCGCCGCCTCGCCTGTCGGCCGTGCCGTCAGCGTGCTGTCCATTGCCGCCCTGGCTGTTGTCGCCTCCTTCATGTAGAGCGGCCGTGTACCCTCTTTTTAAACGACGAGATCAATAGACCTCTTTCTTGTTTTCTTCCGTTTTCAAGCTCTCGTTTTGCAGTTGATGCGATGGAACATCTGCGGCCATCTAAGTGATTGAGCTCAGCCGCGCAATGGAGGCAACTCTGACCGTTCAAAAGCTCTCAGTGTAGACGATCTCCGACTCAAATATGGCAAGACGGTCTTGATGCTTGGGGCTGCTGTACCGGATCCTCGTCTGGCCGTGAAGCTCATCGACTTGGTATGTCCGCACACAAACGACTTCTGGGCGA
>JAABLK010000571.1:0-17226 GCA_012295415.1 Phytophthora chlamydospora | reverse complement strand
CTAAGTCCTCGAACAGCTGAGCGGGCGGGGCTAGTATTCAACGGCTCAAACACGCAAGGCCGCCTAGTTTTACGGAAAGATGAAAAGCTTTTAGCCGAAATCTGATTTTCAAGGAATGAATGAATTATTGTTGGGAGTTGATATTGTCAAACTACTACGTGGTAGTTTTTTTTTAACTTAAAAAAACACTATCCCAAACACGATGAAAAGAACCTTAAAAAAATCCTCAAGTTCTACAGATACAGATGCTCAATTTCAATTTGTTCACGTACGTATCGTAGCTTGGGTATCTTCGTTGCCGATGCATCTCAAAGCAGCAGCGCCCCACCCTACTTCTATTCTTTCTTTGCTAGTATATGCACACAAACACCCTGCCGCATCCACGCGCGGCCGAGGCGCTAGTTAGATTAGATAGACCCGCTGTACAAACGCTGCTCCTCAAGATCGTCGCCGTGGTGCCTCCGGCCGTTCTGGCCATGCCAGTGGCCAACAGGGTGGCCATTCCGGTGCGCATGGTCATGTCCGTTCGTGTGGCCGTTGGTGTACCCAGTGACGAGCCCGCTGTGGTCGATCACCCGGCCGTTGGAAGGCGTGTACCGCAGCGGCGTGTGCTCGTTTTCCCTGTCGTCGAAGCTTTTCCTGCTGAAATTGCTGTACGAGTGGCCCTGCGGTGAGAGCGGCATGAGTGCGCCGAAATGCCCCGTGATGTGTGCGCGGTGGCCAGGTGTGGCCTCGGGATCCTCCGGGTCGTTGCCTTCCCCTTCACCGTGCTTTGCCAGCAAGTAAATGCCCATGATGATAACTGTATGCAAGTCGAATAAAAGCAACACCTCGTCGTTAGTTTCCCAGCAGGACGACGAAAGGAAAATGCGGTTTTTGAACGCACAGGCCAGCGCGATGGGCAAGCAAATCCAGTCGAAGAGCGAGAAGCGCATGTACTTCTCGTAAAACACGACGCCACCGATGACACTCGACTACAGATGCACAAACCCACCAGGAAAATGTCAGTTTCTGAACCCTTGCCAGCATCGAACTAGCAGAAAACTACGCACCCCGATCCAGAAGCACTGGAACATGGGGAAAACGCTCAGCGTGTCTCCGGCCATGATGGCGCGGTTGAGCAGGTCCGTCTGCAGCACCAGCGTGCACATCATACCGCCCATGAACAGGTACGTCGTGAAGTAGACGAACTGGTTTTCTCCGCTGAACGTCAAGATGAGGAGGATCGACGCGCACTACACGAACAACAACAGAAAACACCCCCAATAACGTCAATACCCGACCATCGATCCAAAATTCCTTCCTCTCCTACCTTGGCTAGTAGCACCGAGAAGGAGCCAAAGATGCCGGACGCCGTGGCGTACATGAACGGCAGTAACCTGTACTTGGACTCGTTCAGCGCTCTCGGGAGTCGCAGGATGGCTTCAATCTGTCCAAAAATGCCGCCCAGTACGGCCGTCTACAAGTAGCGAGAAAGCACAGCATTTCTGCCCTTTTAGCTCGAAACCCCGAAGCTGCAGAACCCCCAAAGATCTCCTCACCATGACTCCCAGATAAATGAGGAAGCCAAGCTGGAAGAACTGCTTCTCCAGCTCCAGCAACGACATCTGCTCGTCCGGCTCGTTAGCCACCGTACTAAGTACGACGCCGATGATGATGAGTAGCGTGCCCAGCACGTCCGTCTTGGTCAGGATCTGGCCCAACCACAAGTGAGCGAAGAAGACGTTGGCCAGTACCGTGAATCCTCCGCCCACAGCGGCCACTAGGGCTTGTGGGGCGAACCCCAGCGCTTCAAAGTCACCAATCGCTCCCAGAACCACCAGGACGAGCCCCGTGAGCCATAGCGGCCGCGTGTAGTACGTCTGGCGCTCGAACACGGGCCTCTCCTCCTCCTAACAGATAGTATAACATGTTAATTGTTAGCAAAACCCCTCGATGCGCATCAGATAAAGGA
Organism: Phytophthora chlamydospora; assembly: GCA_012295415.1. Lineage (NCBI taxonomy): Eukaryota > Oomycota > Peronosporomycetes > Peronosporales > Peronosporaceae > Phytophthora > Phytophthora chlamydospora. Next base: position 15,272 of record JAABLK010000571.1, on the reverse strand, counting down.
TTTTAACGTGAACGCACCCGGACGTGCGAGAGCTTCTGCACGTTGACGCCCAGGTTAGACAGCACGGCCGACCCGATGACGATGCCCAGCCCGATCCACTTGCCCTGCACGTTGTCGGCGTCCTCAGGGACCATGGCCTCAGCCAGGAAGCGCGCCACGCCCATGGAGACAGCGAGACTGAACTGGTCCTGCTCTCAGACTCTTGGCGGAAGTAAAAATAGTCGAATTGTCAGATCTTCGAGTCGGGAAACGTAACGTGATTTTTGCGGGAGAGCAGTCAGTCGTGAAAAAGCATACAAAGACAAGTCACTAAGGCCGGCCGGAAAAACGCCGGTTTGATTCTGATTGGCTTGTCAAGGGGCGTGGAAAATCACAGTTGAAGCAGTTGGTCCGTGCGAGAAGCGCGCGAGTATTGTGCAGGACGAGATGTTTGGCCTTGGGCGCCTTCCGGGCAGTGCTTGGTGTATTTTAGAGGCCTGCAGGGCTGCAATATTCAGGAAGGGATGATGCCACGTAGTGTCCGGCGACGAATGACGACACCAGTGTCCATCATCAGCTGGCGCGGCTCGGCCAATCGCAGGCGAATGTTGCAAAACGAGGAGACGCATCCTCCTCGTGATTGTGCTCCTCTTCGATTCAACACCGGCAAGATCATTCTTCATTGACTGCTGTGTCGTTTATCGATGCAGCGATGGATATTTCATTCTTCAACACGCAATATGGAGTTGTTTTATTCGTGGTTGAGTGAATTTCGTTCTTCTTCTCGAGTGAGGACGTCTTCGAGAAGAATCTTCTTGGCTGAAACGCACAGATAAAGCCTGATACTTTTCCATCGTTCTGCGCATGGCCTCAATAAGCCAGCTCATTTAGTGCCACAGCAACGATGACAAGGACAGGCGAAGTGGCCGCCGGCAGGCGATGCACCAAATGCCAGGCCAATACTGAGACAAAAATTTACTGCAAGACTCGAGCAGTATTGCAATATGCATTCCATCGACGCTCGGTATTGTAGATTGGGCGTCCTGAAATGGTCATCTGCCAGTTGTTGGCCTCGCGTTATTCGAGCAGCAAAGGACAACGTAGTATTGCAGTAGTATACTTCTTGAAGCAGTTGCGAACTCGTCGACCATTTCATTTATTCAGCTTGTTGCAATGCCAGCAATGCGCTGACTGTGGGCATCCAAGAGCACAAGCATAAGTAGTCCGATGATTGAGCAAGCGGGTTCATCAAAACGAACTGAGTTTTCCACTACAAGCAATTTTGTTTGCTTCAAATAAAGTATATTTTTTGTGAAGGCTGACATGAATTTTTCTTGAAGTACTTCGAAGCCGTTCTTAATGATCATGGCAACGCGGCCAAAACACAAAACTGGTGCATAGTCACTTCATATTCACAAAGTGTTTTAGACAAGAATACCGAAAATGTCCAGCACGTTGAAGGTAGCATAATATGCTGAACACGCTGCGACTGCTCCACCAAAGCAAACTTTGTATTATTCCTGCTGTGAGTCATCGCAATGATACGAGTGGTTTAATTATATTTAATGGGGATTTCCTATCAACTGAGATTCTGGTATTTATGCATCATCATCGTCGAGGCTCAAATGCGTCGCTTTTCTCACTGGGATCCCGTAGTCTTCATTCAGGATATTCCAGTTCCACTTCCTGTTCCAACTTCGCGATAGCATCGCGAAAGAGTGGGTCGAAAAAACTCTTCCACTCGTCGTAAGGGACATTCTTGTCCATATCGTTCGGATCGGTTGTGCGAACGAAGACATCCTGGCCACCCCGGAAATCCTGCCACGAGCAACCGAGAAACTGGCACAGATTGCGAAACCCCCAGCGTCGCCGTTGTCGAGGGAAAACCTCCACAACCAGAGTACCAGGCCGAGTCCACATGACGTTAGCCATTCCAGCCCCATGCATGCCGATGACGACGTCGCTGTCCACCATGACTCGCATTTGGTCTCTCATAGTCATGTCCACAAAGTCGAGCGCTTGAAACTCGCACTTGCCGAACTTGTACGCGTCCTTGTATTCCTCACGAGTCCGATTCAAGACTTCCTCCTCGTTCCTCCAGACGCGCTGTATCCGTCGCCCACCGTACGGTCTGCGTGAGATCACCGTGACAAGGCATCGCCGCGGATCGGTCTTGTGAGGATCAACATTCATGCTTCGTAGCGCCTGATCTCGGAAGTCGGCCACCATGGCATTGGCATAGCACGGCTGATTGTCGTCCAAGTGGTTCATCAGTGGCCCTTTAAACTCGACTGGGGCCAACAAAGCGGCCTTGAAGTGGACAGCTCGCCTCTGGAGCTCTTCACCACTTACGATCGGCCGACCAGGAGCTAAGACCGCTTGCCGCAGCTCGTCGACGGGTGACGGTAACGCGCGATCAAGCGTCACAAGCTGGGTGGACGTGTTCTCCCATCCCAGGACTTTCATCATGATCCACGCATTGAAGATGCCCGAGATCTGGAAAAACGGGTTGTGGTCGTCTTTCCTAGTTAAGATCACTGCGCGCTCCAGTGATACGACGTCGTTGGGCATCTCCGATGGAAGAGACTGGCAAATGGGATCGTTCTGGCTTGAGTCTTTGTCTTTGGCAAGGATATGCAGCCAAATATCTGGTGCTCCGTGCGCCGTGTCTTGCGGACTAGTACAGTTGCAGAACGAAAAGTTGGATTGATACTTGAATCTCGGATCGTGACCACCGCCGTCTTGCGCCAAGGAAAAAATGTCTTGAGAGATTTGGGAGCGTCGCATGTCCAGCACAAAGTTTTCCACTTTGGTGGCATTGAACTCCACGCTGGGAACATGATAAAACGTGTACGGAGAGGACCTGGATCCAGTCGTACAAAAGGAGTTCGAGAGACTGCTCAGGCGTTCCAGCAGGCCATAGTCCTGCAAGTAGAGACACTCCTCTTGGGAGCCTTGATGAGGAGGCCATCTCTGCGGGGGTGCAACAACCTTTAGCTTCGTCGTATCGCTGTCACGCTTGTCTTCATCTGCCGTGCTTATCTCAGTATCTGGCACCTGATCCGTGTAGCTGTCGGCCGGCTCATCGAGTTCGTATGTTGGCATTGAACCGCTTGCCGCAGGAACACTGAATCCGCTTGGATTCATACTGTTCGTCGCAGTGACTGCGTTCCCCCCTTCCTCCATCATACTGACTGCAACAACGACCTCGACGTTGAGCTGCTCCTTGGCGTTGGTCGGAAGAGTTGATTCTTCAACTTGATCCGTGTTGCTCGCCGGTACCAACGACTGCTCAAGCTGCAGTGTCATGTTTGACGATTGGATGGTGCGGTTGTCTTCGCTTGTACCTGTACTGAATGTAGTGGTATCATGGTCGTTCGTGCTGTTACCGTTGTTGTCTGTATCGTCCTCAACTAGGACGAAGCTGACCATGGCAGCTTGGACGTCACTTCTTGCCACGAAGCTACCGGTAGCTTTCACCTTGGACTTGGCAAGCTCCAAAGAATGAAAACTTTTCCTGACGAGGAGGAAATTGCCCAGGAGCATGAGCATGATGGAAGCGATCAAGCCTCCCCAAAGCCACCACCGGTTCCCGAGAGACGTTGCTTTCCTGATACCCTTGCCATATTTCTGCTTGGAGAGCTGCCGCGCGGGCATCTAGACGAGCGTGAGCGATGCAAACGCGGAGGATTGCCAAGTGAGCCTTTGACCTGCTCAGCCAAGACCATGTTGAAAAGAGAAACAGCGCTGTGACAAAGTTGGATGAGATGGAGCAGCTCTGCTTCATCTCGTCCTGGCTGTCACAGCGATGCCATTTTAATCTGAACAACGCAAACACAAACGTGTGTGAGCAGCTCAGTTCGGGATGCAGCAGAATGCGGTGCACCACGCCGATAAGAACGTTTGGCACCGCTAAATACGTCCCTGAGTTCCTGAGCGATTGCTGAATAGCGTGGCTGACCCAGCCATGCGTGGGGTTAGCTCGTTGCCTCAGTTACCCCCTGTAAAGGTGAAAAATGGGGCCAGCTCGGACGCCTCAACGCCCAGCGCATCGCCGTTCTCGACGCTCGCGCATCTCAACAACGGGTACTCACGTACAAAGGAAGACACGGAGTCACTCGCCTCGTCTCTTACAAGTTCCGAGCGTGATGGTTCACGACGCTCTTCGTCGTATTGGGCGAACAAGTTCCAGACTCAAGCGAAAGCCGCCTTTGTGCGTGGAGATATGACCCCGTTACTCGAGCGATTCGAGGACACGGCGCTGTACCGACACCCGCAACGCAAGGCTCTGCAGACTGTCCTGGACGAGATGAGTGCCCAAGCAGGCTCGGTGTCTGGTAAAAAGGTCCCCGCGGACTCGAAGCTTTCCGTGCTACGACGTCAAGCCAGCGATCTGATGGTGATTCGTCGCCAGTACCGACAGGACAGCTTGGCTGATACCACGAAAGCGCTCATCAAGAAGAATTTCCACGAGAGAATCAAGGCGTCGGCGTTGGAACCTCCGCCAAAAGTCATTCCCACGCGCTTCCTCTTCGACGGAACGCGCTGTCCGCGAGCCTCACGCTGTGACTATTGCCAATTCGCCGGCGGAGAACTCGAATGCGCGACTTGCAACGTCGTGGCTCACGCTCGCTGCTTTCTTTCAGCCTACGAGCGCGAAGACAGGAAGACGCGCCTCACTTTTGTGGTTCCTACAACAGCCCAAGTCAAGGCGCCGTTCTCGTCGTGGTTATGTTCTCATTGTCAATCAGACTTGATGATCGAGTACGACGAACGATCAGCAGAGGCGCGAGCGGCTCACCTGGCGGCTCAGAGGCAAGTGCTGGCCAACGCGCTCACCGCTTACGTGCGGATGATGCGAGATGCTACAACTTTCGCCACCAAGAAGGCGTCGATTATCCGAATCCAGGCCATCCTTCGAGGCCGACAAGCCCGTCAGCGCTTCGAGCGGCTGCAGCGTATTCGACTCAAACCCTTCGCGATTAACGCTCTTCATGTACGTGCATATTTTCCATCGGGAGTTAGGAATCCGGCAGAAGGACTCGGTCTAGGGATCAGCAGCAACTCTGCATCTCTAGAAGAGCTTCGGCTGGGCAATGGCTTCTCGTGCAACCCCTTCTTGTACGTGACCGTCGTCGCTGGAAACGACGAGGACTCGCAGCTCTTTTGCTTCGAAACGAGCGTGAGAAAACCCACCACGATCGGAGGAATAACAGCAGAAATGTTGGATATCGCGTGGCCGGAGAAGATGTTCGTCCCGGGGGCGGACGGGAACGCCACGTTCTGCTTCACGCTGTTGAGCAAGAACGGCCCCAACACGTTTTTCCTTGGCCAAGCCGTGCTGAGGTTGCTGGAGACTGGGGATTGCTGGCGTACGGGCCTCACAACCGAATTGGAGCTCTTGGATCGTGTCGAGATCTTCCCCAAGACAGCACAGCACCAGCCTCTTCCGCTCGCTGATGCTGGTGGGAATGCCCCGAAGTTCATCGAGGATCTGGACGAGGAAGACATGAGCGGTGGCCACAAAAGCAAGCCTCGTTGGGTCGTGAATATCAATCTTCGGCCATTCGGTGAGCAGTTCTCACACTGCGGATACCTCAACATGAAATCGACTCTCGAAAGCTTCCACACGAGCGCTCGCTGGTGCGTTCTGGCCGACGGAGTGCTACGTATCTATCGCCACTATGGCGTCACATTGGCTTCTGATGTCGTGGACATGGCTCGAGCTACGGAAGTTCGAGTGGTGGCCATTGCGTCGATGCTGCATCGAACTGCCAGCAGCAAGTCCAAGAAAATCAACTTGACACTCCACAGCGACGACAACGTCGGAACGAAAGCTAATCCGAAACTGGCAGAGCGCTGCTGCTTGGCTGTGAACCATTTGAGTCGACTGTACTTGTTCCAATGCGAACGCAATGAGCAACTCCGTGAGTGGCTCAAGAAGCTGCAAGGCGCGCAAAAGTTTAGCTCTCAGGTATCGCAGTCGCATTCAAACACGGTATCAACTCCGGTTTGCTAGCCGCGAAGCAGAAAGAGGCAAGAAATGTATCTTAACTTTGCGAAACAATAACACTTTAGTGCTGTATTTACTCAAAATCCTCGGATACATGTAGAATCCCTAGCTTGGGTCTGTCTAACGCGTCTTACTCCGCTGTAACAGGCCAGCCGCTCGAGAAGTCGAGCTTGTTCCAGCCAAACTGCTTCTGGCCGTCCGCGTATCCGATGGTCGTGTCAACGTAGTGGTAGTACAGGATGGGGCCGTAGGTGGGGTCGTCGTACACCCCTTGACCACCGGGTCCGTAGACGTTGTCGTGCGACTCGAGTACGATCGTGCCGCCTCCATCGGTACAAAGAGTTCCGTCGGCGTCGCGGAAGTCCATGACGCCGGGAGTGGACCGGCACACCTTGATCTTGTACTCCGCTCCAGCCGCTGGCATTGTCGTGTCGAAGCCGCAGCAGACGCCGTTCGAGTAGAAAAGGTAGTTGTAGTCGCCGTATCTGAACATGTTGGCGCCTTCATCGGCGTGACTGCCAGCAGGATCGTATGCGAGCTTCGCGTACGTATTGGCGACCGCAGACGACGGCGGATCGTTCATGACCACCTGGTACAACCCTTCCTCGTAGCTGCCGAAGACGATGTAGTTCTGGCCGTCTTCAATGAACAAGTTGGGGTCGATGGCGTTGTACTCGCTGTTGTCGTCGCTAGTGATGCCCGTCGTACCGAGATCCTCCCACGAACCAACGTCCATCGTCGTTGACGTTGCAACACCAACAGCGGCCAGGTTGTGACCGTCGAAAGCCAAAGCTCGCACTGCCGAGTAGTACAGGTAGTACGTGTCCCCCACGAGGTGAACGTCGGGAGCCCAAACATCCATGTCGCCGTCCCAGAGCTTGATGCTCGTTCCGTCAGGTAGAACGGAGCCCTTGTACTCCCATGGACCGATCAGGTCCGGGGCCGAATGGACCGCGATGCCTCCTCCAGTGGAGAAGCGGAAGTAGGTGCCATCAGCTCGGCGGATGATGCTGGGGTCGTGGGTGTTGACGCAGACGCCCGAACATGCCCCGGGGTTGACGTATGCGCTGACGACTTCACTTAGGAAAGCGACACCAAGTGCTGCGATGGAGAAGAGCTTCACCATGGTGATCCGAACTTCGTCGTGGCTTAAATGAGAGCTTTTGACGGACGTGGCGAAACGCGAAGTGAGGTGTCATAGGCGAACAGCAATAGGCTGTCGAGACTTACATCTCCGACGTAGCGAAAGGTAGAGGAGCTGCTGGCTGCACGGTGGGCTGTATTCACCAGGGACACAACCGCCCAGGTTAATGTTGCGTGGAATCCCAGTCGATGCGACTGATACCAACGGTGACCGAGATGTGGCACACCAAGCCGCTTCGGCAAGAACATCTGGTATCGACCACCTCAACGACTTTACCTTGTTGTGCGAGGAAGTCCTGAACCGGACTCGTGACGACTAAAAACACGCGTACCAGCTCGGCGAGTGCGAGTTTACGTCATGTGGACTCGGTGAGGTTGTGGAGGTTTTCCTTCGACGACGGCGACGCTGGAATTTGTGCCGATTTCTCACCACCTTCCGGGGTCACCAAGACCTGCACGACCGAGCCAAACAAGAACGTCCCTACGACGAGTGGAAGAGCTTTTACGACCCATTCTTTCGCTCACGAACTGGAAGGGGAAGTGCAAGAGGTATCATCTCTTGTGTGAACATCGTATATGAACACGTCAGAGTTCTGGCAGAACACTGAACCGAGTTTCAACGTTGCTATGTAAGACATACTCGTATTGAACTTCTGCTTTGCGGGCAAGTTGCAGTATACCACATCCGCCCATGGGCTTCCTTGAATCTCGCCATTCGGCGAACACGAGCGCATTACCACCGACACCATCGAGACTGAGCTCTAAACTTTGCTGGCTTGAATGAAAAAAGGCAGCGTCGAACACAACCCAAGCAATTCGCACCTTTGATGCGAACAGGCAAGCTCAACGGTGCTATCTTCCTTTTGGCAAAGCCTATGATCCAGCGTGCCGTAACTACTTCACCTATCGGCCGTGACTGTTATGACAGAGTGATTCTTCGTAAAGAAGCCGGTCTCGTATTATGGTACGCCGGGTAGCAGCAGCAAACAAGGTAGGCTAGTCGGTGTCAATAACGGCACTTCACTCGGCGATTTACCTCTCCAGGATCACACACAAATTCCAGCTCTCGCCGATCGGATGAACATCTTCTCTCTTGCCATTGTCATCGCAGCTGCAGTCATCGCTGCCGATGCTGCCAGCCTTGACCACGATCAAGTGCAGCCTTTTCCGCAGCCTGTGCCAGTCACGATTTCCGAGAAAGCCGCCTTCAAATTCAAGCCACAACTCCACGTCACCAACGGGTGCCATCCGTACCCTGCAGTGAATGCTGCTGGCGATACAAGTGGAGGTCTCAAGAAAACTGGAGCGCCAAGTGGTTCGTGCGAGGGCTCTGGCTACGGCTCGCAGGTCTACGGCCGAGCAAAATGGCACAACGGCGTGTGGGCGATCATGTACGCCTGGTATTTCCCCAAAGACTCGCCGTCCACGGGTCTGGGCCACCGCCACGACTGGGAGAACGTCGTCGTATGGATCAGCAACCCCGACGTCGAGAACCCCGAGATCATGGGAGTGTCACCGTCGGCGCACGGTGGCTACTCAAAGTACGCCCCACCCAGTGCAGATACCATCGACGGCACGAGCACCAAGGTCAACTACGAGAGCCACTGGCCGATCAACCACGCGACGGATTCCACGTCGGAAAGCGGCGAATTCCAGGATCTCGTCATGTGGGATCAACTCACAGACGCCGCACGCGTCGCGCTGCAGAACACGGACTTCGGAGACGCCAATGTGCCCATGAAGGACGGTAGTTTTGAGTCAAACCTCGACAAGGCCTGGCCATTCCAGTAAGTTGAGGCTATCAGTCGAATTGAGGTTTTACCAATGTTTGTAACCAAAGTAATGGAGAGATGTCATTTGTTGGTCTCTTAGGCCGACGTGACGGGCCAGCCGCTCGAGAAGTCGAGCTTGTTCCAGCCAAACTGCTTCTGGCCGTCCGCGTATCCGATATTCGTGTCAACGTAGTGGTAGTACAGGATGGGGCCGTAGGTGGGGTCGTCGTACACCCCTTGGCCACCGGGTCCGTAGACGTTGTCGTGCGACTCGAGTACGATCGTGCCGCCTCCATCGGTACAAAGCTTGCCGGCGGCATCGCGGAAGTCGATGACTCCCGCTTTAGAGCGACACACCTTGATCTTGTACTCCTCGCCAGCCGCTGGTTTCTTCGTGTCGAAGCCGCAGCAGACTCCGTTTGAGAAGAAAAGGTAGTTGTAGTCGCCATTCTTGAACATGTTGGCGCCTTCGTCGGCATGGATACCTGCCGGTTCATAGGCAAGTTTGCCATACGTGTTAGGGACAGCAGACACCGGTGGATCGTTCATCGACACTTGAAACAGGCCGTCCTCGTAGCTGCCGAAGATCATGTAAGGTCGGCCGTCCTCCACGAACAGATTCGCGTCGATGGCGTTGTACTCGCTGTTGTCGTTGCTCTCGATGCCCGTCGTACCAAGGTCCTTCCACGAACCAATATCCATCGTCGTCGACGTCGCTACACCTGTGGCGGCCAGGTTGTGGCCGTCGAAAGCCAAAGCTCGCACTGCCGAGTAGTACAGGTAGTACGTGTCCCCCACGAGGTGAACGTCGGGAGCCCAAACATCCATGTCGCCGTCCCAGAGCTTGATGCTCGTTCCGTCAGGTAGAACGGAGCCCTTGTACTCCCATGGACCGATCAGGTCCGGGGCCGAATGGACCGCGATGCCTCCTCCAGTGGAGAAGCGGAAGTAGGTGCCATCAGCTCGGCGGATGATGCTGGGGTCGTGGGTGTTGACGCAGACACCCGAACATGCGCCGGGTTTCACATATGCAGCCGTCGCAGCATTTACAGTAAGGAAGAGGCCTAGCGTAGCGGCGGGGAGGATTTTTACCATGGTTCTACAGTCCTTGGTTTGGTGTTCGCGTCGACGGCCAAATTCGAAATGAATTGCTGTGAATGCTTCGGTTTGAGATGGTGAGCTTGTACCTTCGCAAAGGTGCTCTGCTGCGCACTGTGCAGTCTGGAGTCACTGCTGTATGGATGTGAAGTTTACCATGATCGGCTGCCGTCGTCAACAGCGTCAACTGTACAGGTGAAATGATAGGAAACAAATCCCGAAAAAATGCAAGCGTCAATCTTGAGATCGTGGTCATAACGAAACCCGTGGCATAGGGGCTCACCGAAAGCCTTTCCTCGAAGTAATGCTGCGTTGCAGACTTGATGCTTCATAGCTATGGTCGAGTCTATTCAATTTATAAAGTGTATTTGTCGTCTGCATTAAAGACCTTAGTCTTCGTCATCTCCACCAAGCAGGCCAAACCAAGCGCCACCTGCTCCTTCATCTTCGTTGTCATCTTGCTCACACTCCTGCTCCTTGGCCCTTAGCACCCCTTCAAGCGTCATTTTCTGCTGGAGAAGGGCGCGCGTGTGCCGATTCAGTGCATTGGTTACGCAGCGCAGCAACTCGTCCGCTGGGATCTTGCGGCACTCTCTGTCGTAGGCTCTTAGCACAAAGTCCACTGCGACTTCACGGCCGCATAGGCTGGCGTAGTAAAGTGGAGAGTTCTCAAAGTCGTCCAGCGCGCGGTAAGCATCGCCGTGGCCCTCGCAGACAGCTTCTAACACCTCGATGTTCCCCATCTTGGCCGCCTGCCAAATGGTTACGTTATTGTGCGTGTACTCCGAGCTGCACGGACGTTCAAGCGGCCTCTTCACCTGCCGCAGTATTCGACGAGGGGCGGCGTAGCCTACCAACCCCAGCACAGAATACCATTCTTCTCCAGGATTCGACTTTGCAGCTGCCGTCGAAGCCTCCACTTGTCTACAGCCAAGGTGGCGAAGCACGCCCGGGAGCTCCTCGAGCGTCAACAGCACTCCAAAGTCCGTCGTCAGCACGTCGTAAATCTCGTGTAGCGGTAGTGACTGCAGTGATTCCTTGATACCATTAGCGTGATGTACATCTCCCAGCCGCTTGACTCGCCGGAGTGGTTGCGCCCGTTGAGGTTGCAGACTCTGGAGTCGTCGCTGCTCGAAAGCCTGGAGCAACGAGTTACAAACCAAGACGTCCTTCGACTGGCGGTTGTACTGCTGCAGCAACAGCCGCCGTCGCGAGCTCTCGGCCACGCTTTGCACTGCTGCTGCGTTGCCCATGCTGTGGCACCGATGTAGCCATCTGCCGCGAAACGACACAAGTTGAAGTTGTTCGAAAAAGCCCCCCAAAAAAAACATTTACTTTTAGATTGGCCAGAATTGCCCTTGCTTCCTTTCGCTTGAAACAGTTTTCAGTTGCTGGTGCTGCCCCCGTTGGGGAGTTCAAGCAAAAATTGCCACTTTCGGGTAGAAAGCAGACCAGTGTGTTCCGTTTCTTGGGGTGTCAGCAGGTTGTACCATCACAGGAAACCGTTCATCAGCACAACGTGAGCTCCCTTCGACAACGACGGTTGGTATGGTCATTGGTATTTGCTTCCTTCCCTATATTACATGCTGCCGTAGTTGTACGTATGGGACGGATACTCTCCAAAACCAACAAACATGCAGCGGATAAAAAAATACTTTAACCAGAGAACTTCAACTTTCAAGGCAAAACTCATTACTACTTCACCATCGCGACGACCTTCATACAAAATTATTCAACCTACTGGCCCGCATCTGGCTCACGTGTTCAGCTTGTCCGCGAACTCTTCGTCGCTGAGCTCTTCCACCTCCGCCTCCTCCAAGGTGAACTGATAGTCGTCTTCACTCGTGCTGTCAGCGTCTTCGCTTTTCAATTTACCGCCACTGTTTTGCACAACGCGTCGCCGTTTGCCCTTGGCCTTGACGTCGCCTCCACGGCTGAATCCCCGCTTGTGGGAAGATTCCCTGGACCCCGCGGCAGTGTCGCGGGCCAGCTCGGAAATGGCCGAGTGAACCGCCTCAGCCCGGTCCCGTTCGTGCGCAAGCTGCCCCTCGTAGGCGTCAACGATATCAGGCACGTCCGCTCGGAGTTTACTGGCGTCTTCCCACGTGTCTTCGCTCGCGTCGTAGTTTTCCCACCGGACGAGATACTGGCGCTTGCTGTAGAACGTGCGATGATCCACGATGTGGTCGACCGTATAAAAGTCCGGCTGGACTTTATTCTGCTGTCCCTGGCGCGGTCTTGCTCCGGTTCTCGACGTCTTCTTCCTTCCTCTGGGCGGTTCGCCTCCTGTCTGCTCTGCACGTTCGCTTGCCATCGCGCTGTCTCGAGCACGCAACTCTGCCGCGTACAGACTAATCAGCTCTTTGGCCTGCGGTGGAGCTTTGCGGCGCGAAATCCAAAGCGGCAAGGCCACTCCTTGCCAGCGAATTAGGTATTCCCTGACCGATCCGTACGTACGCACGCCCAGTACTTGCTCGGCGGTTAGGCTGGCTGCCGTTCGTTTGCCGATACGGTCTTTCCTCACCGAAGCGTCGGGGCTTCGCGACTGCGTGCGCGGCGTAGACGAATTCGATCGGGGTGGGAGGTCCGTCACAATCGGCGGAGGTGCCACTCTGCGTCTGTTGGTCTTCACGTCCTCCTTCGCCGCTCGGGGGTTAGCTGGGGCAGCACTTGGAGTCGAGTCTGCTTGTCTCGACACATCACCTTCTCTCGCCTGCGGGGGAGCACTTTGCTGCTGGATTTGTTGTCCACCAGCAAAGCCCATGCCAGAATAATCCGGCGCTTGCAACGCAGTGAACTTGAGGCCATTCAAGACCAGCATGTCGTGGAGCACATTGGACGTGATGTTGTCGTCCGACTCGGCGTCGTCCAGCGAGTCCTCACCAGCTCTTTCCTTCCTAGAAGCTGGCGATGTAGACCGCCCATCCTTCTTCTTTTCATCCACGAAGTGCTGCGGCAAGGCCGAGCCGCACTCCCCATTCTCCAAGTAATGATCCAGCGGGTCCTGCGCTTCCGACTGCATCTGCTTGGCCCGCTTGAGTGCCGGTACGATATCTCGAAAGAAAAAATCGTTCAGCTGCGCCACGAGCTCCGTCACGGTCTTCTCATTAGCGCTCAGCATGTTGGCCTGGTGCCGCGCGTCCTGAAGCTTGGCACCTGCATCCCCCGCCCGACTCATCACGTTCTGTAGTGCGTCCGTCAGGTCTGTCAAGTCCTTGTGGCGCTCCATGAGCCTCAGCCACGTTGTGAAGCTGTGATACGTTTGCAGAAAGGTACATTGTGAGTGGTACAGATAGGATTATGCGGCTAAAGGAGGCTCGTAAGATGCGGCACGCACAACTCCTTCTCCCGGTCGGCCGGATCGGCCGCGCTGGTCACCGTGGGGCGAGCTCCTGGCGCCTCTGCTGATGCCGCCATGGTCTCCGCACGTTCTTGACACGGATACCACTTTGAAGAAGTGTGGTGTGGTGTACATTGATGTAGTGTGTGACACATTCGTTTTTGTTTTTTTGTGAAAATGAAGGTCGTGGCGCTGGACGCGGGCGGGGCGACGCTCAAGGCGTCGGTGGTGGCTTCCGGGGTTGTGCCGGTCGCGTCCGTGCTCGCGAATCACGTCGCAGCGACGTCGGCCAACCCGTCGACGGTCTTCATGGGCCAGAAGCTGCTGGAGCTTGAGCGACAGCGCGCCAAGCTGCGCTACGTGCGGCCAGTGCAGAGGTTACACCTGTCGAGATGATGGGGGACATTCTCGTGCTTCAGGTTACATTAATGGTTATGTTTTGGTCTCCGCAGAGGCTACTGCGTCAACTGGAACGTCGAGGCGGAGCTGTGGACGCACCTGCTGTCAGAGGCAAATTGAAGTTGATCTGATACCCATGCAGAGGGCTTACGCTAACATGCATGTATGGTTACGCCCTGGTTAGATGCTCAAGGTAGACCCGACCGAGTACACGCTGGTGACGACGGCCCCACTATTGGCCCCCGCAGTGGTGAACGAAAGCATGGACCAGGTAGTGTTCGAGGAGCTGGGCTTCCAGGGTTACACTCGGGTCAGCGCAGCTGAAAGCTGCGTCTTGTCATACTCGGAGCACAGTGAGCGGGAGTTCCAGGCGGCGCTTTCATCGGCCAAGAAGCCGGCGAAGAGGAGCCCACGTAGCGATAAACACAAGAAGGTGACAGAGCCTTCAACTCCTCTGTCGGAGGCGGAAGAAGATCCGTTGAGGTTCTCGACGTCGTCGTGTCATTTGGTCGTGGACTCAGGCTTCTCGTTCACCCACGTGGTGCCTGTCATTGACGGCAAGGTTTTCCAGCCTGGCGTGAGACGCGTGAACGTCGGAGGGAAGCTGCTGACCAATTACTTGAAGGAAATTGTGTCGTTCCGCCAGTGGAACGTCATGGACGACACGCCAGTGATCAACGAGCTGAAAGAAGCGTTGTGCTACTGCTCCATGGACTTTGAGGGCGACATGAAGAGGTATCACTCAGCTCGACAAGAGCGAAAGCATTGGATTCTGCCGGACTTTGTGCGTAGCTTTGAAGGAAGGTGTCGTGAGGATGAGGAAAAGGAAGAGGGCGAGGAAGCGGAGACTGACGAGCAGCAGCAATCTGCAAGACCAAACAACGATGAACAAGCTCTGGAAATGGGCGTCGAGATGGTGACAGTGCCGGAGGTGCTGTTCCATCCGTCAGACATTGGCATCCACCAGGCAGGAATCGCAGAGACGATCGTGCAGGCTGTCGAGGCGTGTCCTGAAGAGCTGTCGGACGCCTTTTACGCGAACATCCTGCTGGTCGGCGGAAACACGAAGTTCAAGAACTTCCGGCGGCGACTTGAGCGCGACTTGCGGTCGCTGGTTCCTGACGACTTCGACATTGAGCTTCATGAACCTTCCGAGTACGTTGCCTGTCTGCTTTTGGCCGGATCGATTACTTTCATGCTGACAGACGTCGTGTTTGTTGTGCTGTGCTCTTGTGTATTCAGCCCGATACTCGCAGCGTGGGAAGGATGTTGCTCGCTGACAGTGTCGGACGTATCCAAGCGACTCGTAACCAAGAAAGAGTACGACGAGCACGGCAGTAACATCTGTCTGAAGCGCTTCTAACCAACAATGCATGCCAAGCTTGTGAAACCATTTGCTCTGAATGGTTGCACCTCAGCGGTGCTCAGGGAGTTTGAAAGTACGGGTGTTCGTCATGCAGGAGCAAGGCCTGCAAGTAGGCAGCATGTCCTTGCTTTCTGCCCAAGGAGGGCAGCTGTTCCTGTCGAC
>JAABLK010000570.1:0-23011 GCA_012295415.1 Phytophthora chlamydospora | reverse complement strand
TTGTTGGCGCTCATGGAACTTCCCGAGCTGCTGGGCGCCGCCGTGCCGTACACGGACGTGGTCGAAGACGAGTCCAGCGCCGCGGACGACGTTGTGTCGCTCGAAGCGGAAGTCGCGGCCGCCACCGTCGCCGCGGGTGAAGCAGTCGTCGCGGCAGGAGCCGCCGTGGCTGCAGGTGTCGCTGTCGTGGCTGTTGGCGTGGCAGTTGTGGCGGTCGGGGTCGCTGTGGTGGCCGTGGGCGCCTCTGTCGTAGCCGTTGGCGTCTTGGTGGTCGTCGCAGGAGTCTTGGTGGTCGTCGCGGGCGTCTTCGTCGTCGTGGCGGGCGTGGCCGTAGTGGCCGTCGGCGCCGTGGTGGCCGTCGTGGTCGTGTCCGTGGTCGAGGAGGAGTCAGCCGACGTCTCGGTCGTGGTGGTGGAGTTGGTGGTCTGCGCCGTGACGAGCGCCAGCGCGCACAGCGCCAGCAGCAGCAGCGCGCAGAGTCTCCTGGCCCCCATTCCCTGTCTGTGTGTGTTCTAAGCTACCTGCCTGCGGGGTGTGTGTGTCTCTCTTCCGACCCTTCCGCGCGGGACCGGAGAGAGTAAGGCTGCTTGTAAATACTCCGGCGAGGCGGAGTGAGTGCTTGTGAGGCTGTGTGAGCGAAAGCGAAAGTCTTTGGGCCGCCACAACGAACGGAGAGGAGAGAAGGTAAAGGCCTGCCCACGAGAGGGCCAGATTGCCAGATGGCGTACAAATTGACGATCAGCCGTTGCACGGCCGGAACAGCGAGCAGAGCCGCTTCTTGGCTTGGGGTTTCACCGAGGGCGCCCCCAAGGCTGAGCCTGTCTTGGATATGAGGCTCCGCAATATATGCTTGTCTGCTGGCACGCCCTCACTAAAGAAAGGATGGCAAGACTCCACGGCGAAAGAAAGCTTGCATGCAAAGAAACAAAAAAAATTGCTGCTGTCCCCAAAGAGCTGCTTGCTTTCTTTCGAGTCTGGAGAGCTCCTCGATGCATGCCGCGGATAGTCCGCGCGAACCGCGCACGCCACCTATCAGTCGTGCACACGTTGTGGAAGGCAACGAACCGCGGAGTCCTGTGATTCGGCCTCCGTCCACGCTTTCGGGCTGGTTTCTAGGTTCGGTGTTAGGCAGAGACCGCAGCGGGTGTGCAACAACGAACATGGCAGGGCTTGGTGGCGTGGCCATGTGTGGCGGCACTCCTTCAAGGAGCGCACCGAGCTTGTTTTTCGGAGCCCCGAAGCCAGCCCTCGCCAGCCGATCCCGAGATGCGGCGCCTCTGACTCAAGCGAACGGCCATGTGGCGGTTCATTTTCGCAGGGCATGTGCCTCGAAGGAAGGCTGTCTCAAGTGACGCTGCTGGCATTGGGCTAGTTGCGCCTCGCGCGTCTGGCCAGTGATACATGCAGATCCAAGCTGGCCTGCCGATCATTGTCGGCCATGGGGCGGACCACTTTGCTTCAGACCTCACGAACCGACACCGCAGTCACAGCATCGACTAAGCTCCAAGCATGGCTTTACGGTGAGCTTTGGCGGCCTCTGCGGGCAAAGCATCGGGCATCGGCCGCTGTTCGCACAACCGATTTTCAGAAACTGCGGCCTGCCAAAATGCTCCGAGTCGAGTAACTGCTCCTCGCTGCCTTCAGCATACACGTCGAGCATGATGCCCAGGCCCAGGACACCCGCAACCGGTGCCCCAGGACGTGGCAGGATGGCCGCCAATGCCCGCCCGACAGCCTCGACAACGGCAGGAAGAGGCTTCGTGGAATTCCACCCCTCCATGTCACTGGAGAACGCCCCGACGCTGGCTGACTGCCTCCCCTTGCCAGCAGAGGCAACAACTTCCTCAAACGCCAAGACTCCGTCCCTGCCAGTGCTGGACGCAAATGACGCAACGCTCGGAAGCGTTCTCGCAGATCGCCATCATGTGTGGACAAAAGTGAACGAGGTAGGCGGTCTACTTTCTGCCCTAAATTGACTGTGCTCGATGAGCTGAGCGAATGCAACTGCAACAGGTGATCGAGAAGATGGCACCTATGGAAGCCTACGAGGGCGACGTTCGTGCTCTACAGAAGCTGAAGCAACTCCATCTCTTGTGCAATATCCTTTCCGACGCCCTTGTCGTTGCATAAATCTTCATCTCGCTAAAGGGCGCGACTAGCTTCTTTAACCACTCGGCTTACAGCAGCGCGAGACTCATCTGCGTGCGCTCCAGCTCACTCTCTTGCAGGAAGGACGAGGGGTTCCAAGCGTTGAAGCTGCTACGACCAGCGAGGCGTACGTGATAATTCTCGAAAATTGACTTTGGCACGCTTGACCTAAGCAAGCTTTTGCCAGCACTGAAAACAGCGAGGATGACAAAGACGTCGATGCGCCGAACGCGAACCAAAGCGAATGGCAAGAAGAGGAAGAACGGCACTTTGATTTCGTCGACTGCGACGCCATAGACTTGATCGAGCTATCAGAACAGTGCTCGTGACAAGCGCCGCCTAGATCGGCTCACCGTCTAAATCGTCTTCATCCATTGGAGCCCCATCCAAATCTTCCCCATCGAGTGGCTCCCCGTCCAGCTCGCCTCCACCTGCTTCACCATCTAGTGGTTCGCCATCTAGCGCTTCGTCTTCATCCATCGGCTCGCCATCAAGATCGTTGCTACCTTCTGCTAGCGGCTCGTCATCGATAGGATCTCCATCTAAATCGTCATCAAAAGGCTCGCCGTCCAGGTTGTCCCGGTCTGGTTTATTCACTTCCTTGGTCTCCACTGTCGCTTCTTGGCTCGTGTTCGTCTTTGGTAGGTCCACGATGTTGTTGCTTGGTAGGGCGTTCGGCTTTTTTGCAGAAACTTCTGTCACTGACGCAGTTTTTGCAGTCGGAGACGTAAACTCCTTGAGCCACTGAAGTCGAGCGACCAAGTGCTTCGCGTCACCTGTGGCCAAGATTCCTGATTGACGGCACGTTTTCCGTAATCGCTCCAGGTCCGTTTCTCCGATGCCGTCGACATTCAGACTACGCGAGGCCATGAACTCGTCCTCCTCCACCTTTCGCAGGAACGTAGCATGCAGCCCCACAAGCACGGCTGGCGGAAATAAGCTCCAACTTTCCCACGCAGTCAGCACGTTCGTCACTTTCTCCTTCATGGCATTTGCAGACATCCGCCCGGCAATGTTCTTGTGTGCAAGACGCAGCGTTTCCATGATTTCCGGCAAACATTCTTGAAATGTCGTCCGGAATAGTGAGGCGTTTTTCACGGCAGCCGAGCTGTTGTGCAATATGTCAGACGTCACGTACAGCAGGCCGATGAGGGTCATGCCGGACAAGGCCGAGTTCTTGAACGAATCCAAAATAACGTTGACGAGGTCCACTGCCGCTTCGGAATTGTCCAAAGCAAAACCCATGGTCCTCTTCACGGATTCTCTTTCCAGAGTGAGCTCGCCCAGCAACGTCTTGAAGTCGTCATAATCTTCGCTTGACAGTCGATTGCGCTCTCGCCCCCGCTCCATCTCGTGCGCACGTGCAATTTGTTGCCCTGTCAACAGCTTCTCATCCTTGTTCGCGACGCCCGGCCCATCTCTATCAACCCGCCTGCTACGTCCTTGGTGGTTGTACTCCTGCTGGTGATCATCTCTGCGAGAGCGTGAACGGGAGCGCGAGCGGCGACTGCGCCTCCGCGAGCTAGAGTCATCAGATGACCAGGAACGACTGCGACGGCCACGACTTCGGCTGCGACTTCGACGACTGCGTCGGCGACTTCTCTTGTTGTGACGCCCATCGTCGGAGCTACTTGATCTGCTTCGGGAACGATGCCGACTCCCACTTCGGCTTCGTCTACGACGCCGTCTAGGACTTGCGCTCGAGCTTCGTGAGCTGCTCCGACTGTAGCCCCTACTCCTACCGCGGTTTCGGCGAGACGACGCAGGACTTGTAGAACGGTGGCCAAGTCTTCCGGAAGATCGAGAAGTTGAGTGCCGGCTTCTGCTCCCATGCAGTCGCGGGGGCATCTTGGGTGGCATCCATACAGGCCCGTCCACTGTCATCTGAAACGAGTTCTCACGCCACGAGTGCTCGTCGTCTCCCATTGCGAACGAGTAAACTCTCCACCGATAATACAGCGCCACGGCAGACTGCGGCTCAAAGAGGAACCCGTACTTCGCCTTATTGTTTGCTTCACGCATGCGAACAGCGTTCTCAAACTCAAGTCCATCCGCCGCCACATAGCGAGCGAGGTGATCCACGCGCCGCTTCACATCTTCATTAGAAGGTACTTCGATCTTGATTGTTTGCTGCACAGCGAGATTGGCGGCATTCGCAACAGGCCCGGTAGATATCGCAGCAACTGGCGGAGGAGTCACAGCTGATGGGAGCAGCAGCCCGGGAGCTCGTACTCGAGGTTGAATCTTCACAGCTTTACCCCATCCAACAATCATAGGCTGGCCTTCCAGCTACAGGCACGCGGATAACGAAAGACACGTGAGCTGACGACACACGAGAGACCATCGACAGTACACGCACCTCCTTGTTGTCCAAATTGATACGAGCATCATCAGCGTCACGCCGCTCATAGAAGCTGACAAACCCGCAGTTGCGTCTGCGTGCACGCTCTTCCTCCGATCGGGGCCACATGATCTTCACCGAGTACACGTCTCCATAGCGTCCAAACTCCGCCTGCAAACCAAACCAAGCAAAGCCATTAAAGGCAGCCCCCCAACTCACATGGCAGCACGACGACGCACCTCCAGAACTTCTTCCGTGACGGTTGGCGCCAGATTCCCCACATACAAATTCGTCGTCTCCGGGTCTCCGGTGTCGAACGAGCCTTTCGCCAGGCCGACGCCTTCCATCGAGACTGGCGCGGGGCCTCGCTCCTTCATCTCCTCCAGAAACTCGTCGATAGCGCGTCGCTTTTTCGGCTTCTGCACACTCGGCGGCTGCTGCGCGTGGGTCGCCAGCTCGGCGTCTTTCTGCTTGATCTCTTGCAGCATCTTGTCCATCTCCGACACTTTCTTCCCGGCGGAAGCAGCACCAGCAAGTCCATTGGCCTTGAGTCTATACACGTCTCCGCTCTGCCTGGCGGTCCGGTGGTCCCCCCGCGCGGCCTGCGTCCCTCCCCGCACGAACGCCTTGCCTTTAGTCTCGTCTTCATTGTCGAACGACGCCACGAACGTCGCGTAGATTTTGGCGGCCTCCTCATCCGCCTGGCGCTTCTTAGCCTCGCGGTCTTCGCGTTCCTGCAGTCAGCTGCACCGTCAGCCCTCTAATAGCAGAGCCAGCAGCCTCCTAACCCCGCCAAACCTTCTGGAACTTGGTCTTCTTCTGGTGGCCCAGCACGAAGCGCGCCAACTTGTCGTCCGTCAGAGAGGTCAGCGAGCTGGGCTGCATCTCTGTCTTCTCCATGCCCCACGGCAACTGGGGCTGCCCGGGAGCCTGCGCGGACGGCGACAGCTGCGGCTCCGCGCCCTCCTCCGAGCGACTCGAGCGCCTCCTTCCCATCGATTGGCAAATGGATACAAACTGCTTACTTACGGACATATCCAGTTTATTTACGGATCTTGAAAAGGACTTTTTGGGTGCGGGTGTAAGTCGTTAAGCTTGTATTCGTCTTTGTCGCTTTTATTGCTACCGGTGGCTCTGCGCTACGTGGCTGTGGTGTTATTCTGCCCACTTGCTCCGCCCAGAGCGCGCCGCACAGCGCGTCCAAAGCCGACAGCGACATTGACCGACCACTGCTCTGCGGCGCCTAATCCTGGCGCGACTGCAGCTTCTTCGACGTGATGCCCTTGGGTGTGATGATGTACACGACAGCGCCCCAGCCAGATAGCGCGTCACGGTTGCAGGCAGAGAGCAGACACTGCGACAGCGTCTCGAACAGGTCCTCCTCCTCCATATCGGGCTTGTACATGGACTCGCACATGCCGTAGAGCGCCTCCTCCATGGTGCCGGCCACCACAAAGTCCTTGGTCATCATCTCACAGCCCAGGCAGTCCATGCTAGACAGGAAGGGCTTGTTGTCCTCTGTCAGACCGGCGATCACGGGCTCCACGAACCAAGGGCCGAACCTCTTCTCGTACATCATGGAGGACACCATCGCGCTCAGCGTCTTGGGCTTGATGTCGCGCTCCTCGTTCATCTTGTACATGTTGAGCTTGAATTTGAGCAGCTGCGACACGGACTGCACGTCGGTGGCGAGGCCTGCCAGGCCCAGGAACGTCTTGTCCGTCACGCGGAACACCTTCTGGAAGTCCATGGCCACCGTCTGCGCCTGCATTCCTAGTCGGGTATCGCTGCAGGTGCGCAACAAAAAGTAGTAGAGTATTAGCAGTCATAGGTGCGAGGTTAATGGATGAGTATCTCTGCCAGAGCGGCGTTACGGGCGTACCAGGCGATGCCGACGCAGTCTTTGCCCGCCATGGCGATGATTGCCGCTCCGTTGTACGATAAGATGGACTGACGAGGGGGAGCACAGACAGAAGAGGACACGATGAGTGAGTCAAGGATCCAATACTGCTGCGGCTGCGTCTGTTGGAGCTGCGGAGAGAGCGCCACGCACCATGATGTCTTCGAGAGCGCTTCCTAAGTTGGTAAGATTTCTCTTCTCCCCCCTTGCGTGTGGATCTTACAGAGGTTGCACGAATGTTGCATCAATTGGCGCAACCTCACAGCTGCAGAGCAAACCTGCAACTACAGCGAGCTCATCAATAATCCTCCGCGTGGCAAGCAGCATCATGTACTCGGTCTGGACGCGCGCGAACGCCGTGTTCTTCACGTCGCTCATGGCGCTGGCCGTCATGTGCACGCTGACGGCTGTCAGCACCTTCCTGCACGAGCCCACGCCCGCCGTGCGGCGTCTGGAGCTCACCAAGCTGCACTCGCTGCGCAACTACCGCGACAAGGCCGACCGCGCCACGCTTTCCTTCGACCTGGACGCCGGTGCGTGGGCCCTCATATCTGCTCTCTAACTGTATACATCTCTAACCCATACTCGTGTGGCGACAGACCTGAGCTCCGTGTTCAACTGGAACGTCAAGCAGCTCTTCGTGTACGTGTTGGCCGAGTTCGAGAGCGCCAGCAACACGCGCAACCAGGTCGTCATCTGGGACAAGATCGTGCAGACCAAGGAGGCCGCCAGCCAGCTGCAGTTCCAGGACGAGGGCGTCAAGTACTTTTTGGCCGACCAGCACGACGAGCTGCGCGGGGCTAACGTGACACTCAGCCTCGAGTGGGACATCATGCCGGTGTGCGGCCGCCTCTTCGTGCACTCGAGCGAGGCCATGACCAGCTTCGAGCTGCCGGGCAAGTACCAGGGCAAGGCGCCCAAGGCCAACGGGCGCTTCTAGAGACTACGAGGTAATGACGACGAGCACAAGGGAGCTGGCAACGACTAATCGCTCTTCATTTGCCTCCACGACCGTCTAAGTGCATGCATGTGTCTCTCCATCAAGAAAGGTGGTCGTGGCGGACGCGTACTCTACTCTACCTACGTGCTTCTCCAGAGTTCATTCACTTTTATACTTACTGCTTCACTTGTTCTCGAAGCGAGCGCGGAGAGCTGCTACACCGGAAAGCGTAGCTTCCTGCTTCTTCTTCTCCGGCGTTGGAGGTTCTATCGCCACAGCAGGAGCTGGAGAGACCGACCCGGTGGCGTCGCTCTGGGCGCGAGACAGGGCGACGAAATCGATGTTTCCGCTCGAGTTCTCCTTTCGTCTCTGCTTCATGCGAGCTGCGATGGTTTTGATCTGGTCCATTCCAGTAGCCGGGCTCGCAGCGGAGCGACTGCTGTCGAACACCTGCTCGGTCTCGGTTCTCAGCACGGACGTGTCGATGCTGGCAGCGGATCGGGCCTTGTGCAGCTTTCTGTGTCTCCGCCTTTCGGACTTTGCGCTTCCGTTTTCGTCTGCCATAGCTATCCCGTGCTCGTTTCTTGAGGCGTGTGAGTTGCTCCCATGCGTAGGCGGCAGATCGCCAGCCTCCTCGCGCGCAGCCACGAAAATGTTGTCAGTTGAGCGAGGTCGCAACAGGATCGGCATAGAGGACGGTGGTGGAGGACCGGGCGGGAGTGGTGGCTGTAGCTGCTCTGGCTTCGTAGAAACTGCTGCTGTTGCCGTGGATGCTGGCGCGTCCGCTTCCTCCTCGTGGATGCGTTGACTCAGAGGGATGCTGCGCGCCATGCGTAGTTGATCGTTAAACTTGCGCGAGTTCTTGCGGCGCTTCATCAGCCTGTCCTTGTGCTTGTCACTCTCGGATGCATCGTCATCGATGCCCAGTATCGAGGGCGTTGGGTCGTCCCCTGTCGTGGCGCTTGACGCGGCTGAAGCTCCAAACAGGTTTTCCCAGGACTCATCACCTGCTCCTCCAACGATGGTGGACGCGATCATCTTCATTTCCTCGAGATCACGCACGCTGCCAACGTAGGATGCCGTGGTTGAGCCCTCAATAACAGTCGTTGCATTCGACGCAGTCGATTCTCCGCGACCACGACCAAACTTCGATACACTGCCATCGGTACCAGCGCCGCTACTCCCTCCACCGCTTGAGAACGACGACCAGTCCGGCAGCGTAAACGATGTGAACTGAACATCGGCAGTTCGTCCAGCAGGAACCTTGCTACTTCCGCGGTCGGACATCTCACTGTCACGCCCCGATGGGTGTTGCCAGTCAGCATCTTCCAGCCCCATGGGCTCCTCTCGTTTCTCCTCGTAATCGTCTTCTTGCGATGCCTCCAGCGCCATGCCTTGCACTGACGCAAGCAAACTGATGCGTTGCTCCTCGCCCAGTTCGTACGCGAAGCACACATTGCGTGCATATTGCAGTAGCTGCCGTCTCGTAAAGCCATAGCTG
Organism: Phytophthora chlamydospora; assembly: GCA_012295415.1. Lineage (NCBI taxonomy): Eukaryota > Oomycota > Peronosporomycetes > Peronosporales > Peronosporaceae > Phytophthora > Phytophthora chlamydospora. Next base: position 14,181 of record JAABLK010000570.1, on the reverse strand, counting down.
GAGAGGTGATACAAGTAGGCGGAGACCTGCCCATACACGATGTTGTGCAGTTCCAATACCTTTTGTGCACGCTCAGGGTCTGGCAGGAAATACCACGGCGTGTCCATCGACGTCTTGCTAAGCTCTTCAGCCACGCTCTCCAATAACGCGTCGCCCCAGAATGCAGCCACACGCCAAGCTGCATGATCCTTCAACGCTGCGTGAAGATATTCTTGCCCATCCTTGCTGGTCCGACGGTAGAACGTCTGCAGCATGTTCATCAAATTCTTCGTAGTGCGGGTATCATGTTGAGCAAGACAAGCGTCTAGCATCAAGCGCAGAGCCGCTGACATGCGTGAGAATCCTTCGCGTGACAGCTCTCGGTCGTGCGCTCGCTGATGCGTGAGGCAATCCAGTACGACGCGTCGGACGACACTCAGCCGGTACATCGACTGTGTAGCTGAAGCCGAGGCGTCTGTGAACTTGCCGCGATGCTTAGAGGACGGCCCAGTCGTCCCCGCTGAGGTTGATGCAGCAGAAGGGAGAAGGGCTGCTTCGGGCTCGACAAAGCAGCTGGAAACAAAGTCCTTGATAACCTCGACGTCCTTTTCAGAGACGCCCGACGCTTTCAGCTTAGCGATATCTTCTTGGGAGCTTGAGACTACCAGGTAGCTGTCCGGCTCGGCTGATTGCCGCGCATGCTGTTCGTAGCGCCAGGACACGCGATGCCATTCCATTAAACTCAAAGCCTTGGCATGTCGATGTGTAAGCTCCGGGGCCATACTGTCCACAATGTACTGCTGGACAACCGATTCACGGTCCATGGCCTTGAGCGTTTTCTGCAGATCCGCCATGGCCTCGATCTCTGCCTGCAGAATGGCCACTTTGGTCTCGACAAACTGCCCGATGACTATCAGCAACGTATCCAGTCGATCTTCTTCAACGCTCTGAGAGAGTTCCGAGGCTTCTTCGACGACTTCATCTCGCCTCGCAATGGCGCTGAGCAGCATCGTCCTGGCGTCGTCATACTCCGCGCCGGCCGCTTCATCCTCGCCAAACGCACTGGAAAAACGGTACTGTGCCAGCTGAAACGCACGCTTGACCTCTGGGTTGTTCGGCTGCACTTGATACGTCGCCTCATTGGCAGCGAGCACGGTCTTCCAGTGCGCGAGTTCGTCTGCGGCGCGGGCGACGCGCAGCCTGGCCTTGTCCATCTTCCTCTCGGCCGTCTGCACGTCGGCCACGCAGCGCTGCACCAAGTTGTACACGTCGCGCGCCCAGCGCCTTGACTTGCCCGAGTTCTCGAGCGGCTTGGTCATGTCCATGTAGGCCTTGCTGGCGGCCAGGTGCTTGTTGCCCAGCACCTGGTTGTACGTGCGCATCTGCGTGAAGAAGTCCTGGAAGCACGACTGTGCCACCTCCTGCGGCTGCAGCGCCGACAAGCACGCGTCGCTCAGGTGTGTCTGCGCCACCATGTGCTGCGTGGCTGACGCCGCCTTAAGGTACTTGCGAAGCTGCTTGCGCACCTTGACGCCGCTCTCCACGCGCTCACTGGCGCGCACGAACGGTACCTGACGGAAGGATGGCGCGCCGGAGCCGCCGTGGGCCGGGGTGGGGCGCTCGCCCAGCATATAGGGCGGCGCGGGGACCATGGTGGTCGCCATGGGGTTTGAGCTGGAGCTGAAGGAGCAGACGGAGCTCACGGACGTCGGACTGAGGCTGCGTGGGCGGCGGCGCAGACGTCGGTGGCCCAGCAGCGAGAGCGAGGGGTGAGGCAGTAGGCGCCGGGGCCGGGAGTTGCCGCTGTCCGAGTCGGACGAGAGGAGCGCGGGGGCGTCGGACGCGGAGCTGCTTCGTCGGCGTCGCCGCTTGATCGACGGGAGTCCAGGCAAAGAGCGAATGCGACTAGAAAAGGGGCGCATTTGGCAGTTGCAAGGGAGGACTTTGACTCTTTGACGAGCTGCTCATCGAGGAAGTGGCGGGCTTCCTACATGAATGCTGCATGGAGAGCCCGCGCTCGTGGCCCGTTTGCGTGGTCCGTGAGCATTGTGGGGTTGTGAGCCGACGCGAAGTGCCGGCAAACCTGTGCATGCCAGCCGGCAATGGGCAAATGGTCACCAACGAAGCAACTACAGGTCAAGGCAACTTGTACGGATGCAGACCATGAACATGCACTGCTTCGCTTGTATTGTTACAGACACTCATTGACACCCTCCTACAGCTCCCGGATCTAAAAAGCTGGTGCTCGCTCGCCGTTATAGGTCACCACCAGCCTAGACTGCCGAGGAGGGGTTGGAAGTCGCGAGCATCACAGCGGGGGCTGGCTGGCGGTCGACGCCCGCCAACACCAGCTCGGCGACCAGCAGCTGCGCCGTGCGCAAGCAGCGCAGGTGCATCAGCGTGTTAGCTGCCACCAGCAGCCCGACGAAGAGCCCGACGCTGTTCGAGTAGTAGTACGTGGAGTCCCCGTAGTTGCCTTCGTCGCTACTGGCGCTGTCTCCGACGTCTGCGCTGTCGCTGTCGACCCCGTAGCTCATCACACTTCCCGAGAAGACCAGCGTCATGACCAGCAGCCACATATTGAGGATCAGCATGACGTAGTTAGCCCAAATGTACCAGCGCAGCCACTTGATCCGCAGCGGGTCCACAGGCGGCCGCGAGCCGTAGTAGCCCATGAAAGCCGTGAGTAGACCCAGCGTGCCCAGGACAAACGGCTGCAGGAACAGGAACGTGGCCACGTAGTAGGCCATCAGGCACCCGGCCATCCACCGACACTTTTGCAGGAACGCGAAGCGAATGTTGTCGGCCTCTGCGTCGCCCGACACCCCGGCTGGGGCCATGGCCATGACCGTCACGTACGGCAGATCTCGGCCCCCCGTGTTAGGCCCGCTGTGGTAGATGCCTTGCGGGGCGTTCGGGTTCACAGGGATGTTGCTGCCTCCATGCAGGTGCGACTGGATCTGGCTGATGTTGCCCAGCGGCTGCGCCATTGCAATGGGCGGCAGCGACCCCGGCATTTTCATCGCGGCCTCGGGCGTTGGCTGAGCTGCGATGTACGGCACGTCCGAGGGCTGCACACCTTCCTGCGTGTTGGCCGGGGCTCCAGTCGGCGTCGGTGCAGTGGGCGGAGCTGGAGTCTGCTGCTGCTGCTGCTCCTGGACTGAAGTTCCAGCGGAGTTCATGGTCTTCTTATGCCTCCGTGCTCGTGTACACAGGGAGCGTTGTCAGAGATGCTGGTGACCGCGCGAGATCGGTGTACGACGTCGACGTCGGAAGAACGGAGCAAAAATGACCAGAGGTTGCAAGTATTCAGTCAGGAGATACGGTTCGGCCGAAGGGTTATTAACCAATAGACGGTTAGATCAGATGCGATTTTTTAACCAATCCAAAATCGCCAAAAGGCGGTGCCGAAGCGACGTCCAAATGAAACACCAATGGACCCCGAGCACGTCACCTGCTACGCCCAGGCGCAAGTGGAGCTGCGCGAGCTCTTTCACGAACTGGAATGCAATGGTCAAGTGAGCGCAGTGGAGTTGCATCGTTCGCTTGTCCCGTTCACTGCTGGAGACGTCAAGCGCGACTTACTGGAGCTGCTGGCCGAGCTCAAGAGCAAGCGCCAAAGCCTCGATGAGGCCGAGTTCCTGCGCGTCATGTGGCGCAAAATGTACCTCACGAGCGCAATTGACGCGACCAAGAGCAGCTCAGCAGGCCAGTATAAACCCATCAACGTCTCGCTCGCCCACGTCATCGTGTCAGTCAAGCGGCGGCAGCAGCTCCGGCAGTTTGCGAGCTACTACGCGAGTCGAGGGATCTCCGGAGCTGATCACCTGACGACATCATCCAAAGGAGCATCGGTCCTGAAAAATGGTCTTGTATCGCCCAAAGGTTCGCCTCTACAATCGAAAGAGCTCCCGTCTCCTCAGCAGCAGCTTCGCCAACCTTCCGACAAGGCAGGAGATGTTGCCGCCAACAGTTCGTGCAACTCGATCATAGCCCTGCGTCGACGGCATTCACCGTGCTATGATGTCGTTGCGTGCGTATCCGATTCTGACGCGCTTAAGATGCAATCTCGCACGCTCTTGGCTCGAGCCCGCGGTGCTGAAGTTCGTAACTGCTCGCAGCTCTACTGTTTGCTATTCACAAAAGAAGTAGGAAACTTTGTGCTGGGCTGCACGTATTTCGGAGAGACAGCACAGCGCAACCACCAAGATGAGAAGGATGAATTTGGTATCGTCACGGAGTCCGAGAGCGATCTACTCGGTGGATCTTCGCTTTTCCGCACATTGTCTTGGGCCGACAGAGACGACCGAGGTTTGCTCATGCTTCGGATGGAAGAGTACGACGTGGGCTGTTATGTTGGTAGAGCCTGATTGCACTGACGCTTTATTTCTCCATTTTGTTGGTTGTGTAGATTGGGTCTTCGAAACATTGTTGCGGCCGCTTCCAATCGGGCATCTTTCGCGGCGAGCACGGGGCGAAAAATGCACCAGTGGAGGGCTCTGGAGCCGTATCGAGTTCTTCAGGGGACCAGCGAAGAGAAGTTAGCATCCTTGCAGCCTCAACAAACACGGTTTAGCAACGAAAACAATGGTGGCGAGGGCATTGTCAAAGCAAACGATGAGCTACGTGGTGTGGAGACCTCTGCCGAAGTCCGAATGTTGGAAACAGATCCAGCAGGTGACTGCTTTGGACTTCTTGGTGGTAAACCGCTTCTTTCGCGCACCCAAACGATCTCAGACGTAGGTGACCTCCGACAGATCGCTGCAGGCGATAGTTTCTTCATGGGTATTTCGTCTTCGGGTGGACTGTACAACTGGGAGAGTTGTCCGAGCGCGTCGGCCAGCTCGTCATCAACGGCGCCTCCACTGGGCCGAGCCTGTGCTATCCCGGAGCGAGTGCCATGGTTTTCTCCACCTGAGAAAGTAAGTCGAGTTGCCTGTGGGGCTCAGCACGCGATAGTGCTAACCAGTAGCGGATTGTACGCGTGGGGGTCTAATATCTACGGCCAGCTCGGACTTGGAGTACATTGCTCCCCTGCAGACCCGCGTACACTAGAACCAACACCTGTGAACCTCCCCGCGGATTGCACCCCAGTGCTAGATGTTGCCTGTGGTGACACCCATTCGGTCGTGTTGTCAGTGGTAGGCCAGGTTCTCACTTTCGGCTGCAACTGGGAGGGCCAGCTCGGCATCGATGAATCTCGATACGATGGCATGATCGCTGCTAATACCGGATGTATGCATGAACCTTTGCTGGTTCACCTACCACACGGACCGGAGGCAAGCAGAGATATGCGCTCTTACTTGATCACTGCCGGTCCGCAGACAACGGTTGTTGTCTCCACAAACGGCCAGGTTTTTCAGTGGGGGAAGTGCGTGCCCGACGGCATCGACGGAGTGTGCGGACGCGTTAGTCGATGGTTGCCGGAAGAACTTAAAGCTATCAACCATGATGCTACTGGGTCTGCGCCAGGGCCTGTGTGGCAGAGCGTCGCCATTGCTGATGGTTTGGTGGTTCTTACGCGGCATACTGGATTAAGTGGTGCTGTCCAAGGGTAACAACAGCGCAGCAGTGGATGATTTTGAATTGACAATTTGAAGACATCGCTGACATTCGGATTTGGGCATACGAATACGCACTTTCCATTGAACTTGTATCATATACCGGAACCATCTACAAACAGGATCTAGGAGAACCACCGGTCCAGTGCAGCTACACAATCAAGTCTTCACTCAGCACTGGCATCGCACGATTGTCCCTAGTAGCGACGTTTGCGTCCATTGCACTTGGACGACGGAGCTGGGGTGACTTCGGGGGTGTCTGCAGATGACCCTTGCGTCGTGGGGGTCCACGGAGCTGGGGTGGCAGAATTGCCGCTAGATGGGCTGTTCGAGTCACCGCTGGATGGGCTGCTCGAGTCACTGCTGGATGGGCTGTTCGAGTCGCCGCTGGACGGGCCGTTCGAGCCGCCGCTGGAGGTGGTTTGCGAGACATCACCCGCCGATGAAGAAGTCTGGGTCGTCGACGTCGAGGAACCACCACCTGAGCCCGCAAGGGGAATGCAGTCCTCTACGATAAAGTAGGCAAACAGCGTTAATGAATCGAATGCCGACAACACAAGATACTTCGAAGCAACTTACTGTAAGACTGCCACACGGTCTTGTCGTCGAGGCCCTGGAAGGCCAGCCAGTAGAACCGCATCTGCTTGCAGCCTCCCTTGTTACAAGACGAATAATCCACGGGGAAAACTGATTTGATGTCTTGGTTCTCGTTGCCGTACTTGCTGAAGCAGTCGTCCTCATACAGCACCTTCGTGTCGTCGAGCCAGATTTCGCACGGACCGACATGCACAAGGGCACGAGAGAATGTGGCTTTACCATCAGTGGGAATGGGCTGCGGCGTTCCGTTCGGGTCCGTAAAACCGCAGTCAGCACCGTACACTGTCGTGTCATCCATGAGCGTTTTCAAGTCCTTGAAGTTGTTGGCGACCTTGAGCGACTTGAACACGTCCACGCTTCCTGGCTTGTTGCCGTCCCATTTGTCGCTGGACCACACTGGATCGATCTGGACGACCCAAGCTGAGTTAGCAGAGCCCTTAAACTGCGATTCAGGGATCAGCATGTAGCCATGAGCATCGGTGCTCGGGATCGAGGCCGCCAGGAGAACAGCGGCCGATGCGAAAGCTGCAGCGGTCAGCATTGTATTGCCGATAATTCACGAGAAGGAGAGCTCAAGTCGATCGTAAGGCAAAATTGAGAGTGGTAGAAAGTCAGCAAGGAGAACGGAGCTAGAGACGCATGGCAACGCTACGGTGAGTCCCCGTCACAACGCGCCATTGTGCCGGGCGGCGAGCCGTACGTAATGGCGAAATTCACATCTTGGGATCTGGAAAGACTCATACACTGTAGGCAGTAGGAGTGCGCTGCTCATAACTATCATTGCCCTCCTTTGATTGCCTATCGATCATCTTTCTGGCGGTGTCTGCGCTCCATCTTCAAACCTAGAGCGCGGCATCGTCGGGACGTCTCCGAGGCGGCAGCAACCTTGCCACTTCCACTGGTTCTATCGTATCCAGTCAACAGGTACGTGCTACGCACTATGGCAACATACACCTTCTGCCACCAATGTTTCAAACGCGAACGCGCGCCTAATGCGTCAGACACCAAAGGTGAAAGTTGGCAAATACTAATTCTAATCGCTGCGAACATTTCACGAGAACGAAAGAAAATTATGATCGAGCTCGCTGTCCGAACGCTACACTTGTCCTCGTTTCTGTTGTCAGACGGCCACCAACGTGCGAGATGTGCCGTCCTTAGGAGCGAGCTGCTTAGAAGTCAAAAACAGCATTGATCACAAGCTCTGCATTTTCTTGGCTGCCCGAGGCATCTGGCCGGCTTCGACACCCGCCACGTCTCAATAGTTATCCTGGTTCTCTAGCGTCTGGACTTCCGATTCTAACAGCCTCGCAATTCCGCAATCAGCGAGCCGAAGTTGCTCCGCCTACAGCTTGCTGTGGACAGGTCTGGTAGTCACCCCCTCGAAGCGTTCCCGTTGCATGTTCTTGAGCCGGTAGCCATTACAGAAGTCCAAGGCCTCACCGACCTTGCGGTCTGCCTGCTGCAGCTTTGTGATCAGCAACCACGAATCACTTGAGCACCGCAGCCAAAGCGCCTGGAGCTTCTTCTCGAAGAAGAACGTCCCAGACGCTGCTGGTCCATTGCGAGCCTCGTCGGCTTCAACTACGGCAACGATAAAAGTGTAGCCATGCATACTGTCAGCATTTGACCTTTCCCGTCGATCAAACGAAGGAGACTCACCGGATTGCAGCTCCTCACTCGATGGAAGCCGAACTTCGATGAGCTTTACCACTTTCGCCCTGAATTGGACGCTTATACCCACCGAGTTACTCAGCGCTTGCCATCGCTAATTTGCCACGAAATGTTCGAAAACCAAACGAGTTAGTGAACCATGCGAACAACAGAGCTTATCTGGCGTTGCAATCCTTACGTGGAAGATCTCACTAGCAGACTCGTCAAGCGAGAGAAACCCGTCCTTAAGCGTCAGCTTGGGGGCCTTGCAGGCGATTGAGTCGTCCTGCACGAGGGCCGTCTCCTTCCGCATCGGCAACTCAGTCAGCGTCTTCACGATGCAATCTGCACCAAACGCAGCAAGCTCGGTCGCCAGCCTGTAAATCGTGAAGAACCATTCAACGCTTAGCTCACCAAAGCAATATCAACATGTACAGTAAACCACCGTAAACTTACTCTTGGCACTGGACGCCGGGCTTGATGTCGTACGGCTCCTGGAGCAAAATGCGGCCAACATCAAAAGCCTTGGGGTCGATCTCGATCACCGACACTCCCGTCGCCCTATCCCCGTTCAAAAGCGCGTGGTGGATCGGCGCCGGACCACGGTACTGTGATCGTGATCACAAAGCCCATGAGTCCCTACTCCACTTACCCCGTTTAAATGCAAATGCCATTAAGGTACCTTCGGCAGCAACGACGGGTGCATATTGATCGCTCCATGGTGCAGGTTCGTCAGCATGTGCGGGTGCTGCAAGCAATCAAACATACAAGAACAACAATGTTAGTGGCTTGAGCTCAGAAGCGCCGGCGCCAATGGCTCACCAAAAAGTAACCGAAGGACACGACGACGCCCACGTCAAAGTTGTCCGCAACCGGGAAATCCCACGTTTTTAGCGACTTGAGCTGTGCCGGCGTGTCGAACACCTGCAGACCACACCGCTGGGCGAACCTCTTGACTGGCACGGGTTCAGGCCTCTTGCGGCCATTCATGGGCCGGTCGGACGGACACACCACCTCGATGTGCTCCACGACGGGGTCTTCCGCTTGGCTGCATGGGGTACGAGGGAGTTACGTCCACGACCGCGACAGCCACAGATTTCGCCATTGCCGCACCTGTTGGCGTGCAGCGCCTTGAGCGTGGCTAGGGACACATCGTCGGTACCGAAGAACAGCACACGGTACGGAGGCTGGCCCGGTGCCGCGAGCGAGAAGCGGCGCATCAGCAGCGACGACGCAGCGCGCCGAGCCATGGTCCTGGGTGTCCACATGGTCAATTTCAGCCGAGTGTAACCCAATAGGAAAAGGTTAATCTGAAAAGGTTAAACCTAATCTAAAGGGTTACGAAACTTGACCATTGGTTCAGAGGAATATAGTCGCAGGAGCAGGAGGAGGCATCATGACGACCGCAGGAGGTGCGTTGCTTGCTCGCGTCGAGGAGCCCGCGGTGCTGCATGCCGCGAGGGTGGCCATCTCCGCCTGCATTTTGAGGAGTAGAGGCTGAAGTTTCTGTGTCGTTTGCGTGCGTTTTGGCGGAGCAGAGAAGCAGCCGATGGACCGACTGAAGGACGACGTCGCCCAGGTCCGCGGCAAAGTGGCGGAGATGGACGTCAAAGTGGAGGTGCGTTGACAGCTGCCTTCCAACCGCTTTGAGTTGCTGGTTATACTTGCGGCTGGACGCTCATGTTTCCTGGCGTTTACCGTGCAGAATGGGCTGCCAACGGAGGCCGGCATGACGTACCTGCAGGTGAAGAACCACGCGCTGCTGACGTACACCAAGATGGAGCTCTTCTTCGCGCTACTCAAGGTGAGCACTGCATACTGGACACATACTATTTTCTATGGCTAACGTGGGTGAAATGTCGATGCTGTAGCTGGAGCAGCCAGACAAGGTGAAGGACCACCCCGTGTTCAAGGAGCTGGTGCGCTACCGCACGCTGCTGGAGCGCATCCGTCCGCTTGACCGTAAGATGAAGTACCAGGTGGACAAGATGCTCAAGGTGGCGCTGTCGGGTGGCAAGGGCATGGACGAGTCGCTCAACTACGCGCCCAACCCGGACGAGCTTGCGGCGGAGGACGGACAGGGCGACGACGAGGACGGCGAGGAGGGTGGCTCCGGCGCCAAGGATGGCATCTACCGCGCGCCACGCTTGGCGGCCGTGCCCTACGAGGAGGAGGAGCGCGCGCAGGTCAAGCAGGCCAAGAAGGACGAGCGTAACCGCAAGCGTCTGCAGAAGAGCACCATCTTGGCGGAGCTCCGTGAGGAGTTCAGCGAGCGCCCCACGGAGATTCTGGCCAGCGGCACGAGTGTCGTGGACAAGGAAATCGCTCGCGAGGAAGCCGAGAAGAAGGACTTCGAGGAGTCGCGCTTCGTGCGTGTGGTCACGTCGCGCAAGGACAAGATCCGCAAGCGGCAGCGCGAGATGGAGGCGAACCGCGCCGACCACGTTGGCTCGATCGACAACTTCGCGGCGGTGCAGGACATTTTGTCGCTGGACAAGACCAAGCACCGCATCCCCACGCCGCGCGAGCCTAAGAAGGTTGGCGGCAAGACGGGTGGTATCTTCTCGCACGTCGATGCGCCGGTAAGTCGCCTTCTACTTGATAACTTCTGGATGTTAGCGCTAACTTTGCATTACTTTGCATTTGCAGACCGAGAAAAAGCGGAAGGTTGGCCGAAGCAGCGGCAGCAGTGGCGCTGCTCATGTCGCGGCTGGTCCGTCGGCCAGTGCCACCTCGGGATCGACTCCGTCCGCGCCGAAAAAGTCCTCTGGAAAGAAGAAGAAGGTCGTGTTCTCAAACCTGTTCTCGTGAGTGTGTAGACCACTTCGGATGAATAGATTTACATTGCATCACTACAATGGCCGAGTTTCCCTGGACGACGCAGCAAGTGTGCCGTGTGAGCAAGTCCGTAGACGCTGACGTGTGTGTACAGAGGTGCAAGTGCTGACCGCGGAAGCTGCCAAGAGCGTCGTGGCTCAGTAGAATCAGCCGGTATGGTGAACGGAGGCTGTTGACGTCCGACTTGAGGCTGGAGGGAAAATACGTGCTTCGATTCTCGTTTGTGCTGCATTGAGCTCGGCCTTCTCTCCTGTTGTGTTGCAAAAATGTAGTCTGTTTAATGTCTATAGCTCCAGCGCCTCGAGCGAGTGCGGTCGGCCACCAAGAAGCCCCGACGGCACGAGCTCAGCCACTTCCTGCAGGGTGGTGCGTGCCACCGGCGTGGCGTGGAGCGTGTGTCGGCCAGCCTCGCGAACGCGCACGAGCACGTAATCTCCCGGCGCAGCGTGGACGCTCTCGGAACTGACACTCGGCAGCGGAAGGAACTCGGACGCCAGCTCCCCCGCCTGCTTGGTGAAGGCACGCAGTGAGACGGGCATAGCCTGGTTGGGGAACACGCAGCGCTTGCTGGTATCCGTGAGACCAGTGAGTTTCGGGTCTTCGTCGGTGGAGCGACGACTGGGGCCCTGCACGAGCACAATGTGCAGTCGGTCTGAGTCCTCGACGTGGTTCTTGCGCGTCACCACCTCGCTGAACGTGTCGATGACCTCGCGCAGCCGACGCAACTTGTCTTCCTGTGGAACGTCATCTTCCATGCGGTGCGCCGCGTGAGTGCGGGCGCGCACCGAGTACGCGAACATGAAGGCCTGGTCGTAGCACACCTTCCGCATGAGCGAGATGGTGTCCAAGTGCTCGTCCTCGGTCTCCCCACAGAAGCCAGTGATGAAGTCGGACGAGATGGCAACGCCAGGGATACGAGCGCGCATGTTGTCCACCAGCGCCAGGTACGCCTCACGCGAGTAGCCACGCCGCATGCGCTCCAGCAGCGTGGTGCTGCCGCTCTGAGCCGGCATGTGGATCTGCTTGCAGATGTTCGGACGCTCGTTCACGAGGTCCAGCACTTCATTGGGGAAGTCCTTGGGGTGGGGCGACGTGAAGCGCAGTCGCATCTCCGGGTCCACGCGCGACACTTCTTCCAGCAGGTCTGCGAAGCGGAAGCCAAGAGCGTCACGAGAGCGGAACATGTTGTTGAAGCCGGCCGACGAGACGTAGCCGCGGCCCTTCTCCGCCGCGCCCTCGGACTTCTTGTCATGGTACGAGTTGACGTTCTGGCCGAGCAGCACGACTTCCTTGACCCCCTGGTCGCTCAGCGCGCGCACCTCGTCCACAATGGACTGGATGACGCGACTGCGCTCTCGCCCGCGCGTGAACGGCACGATGCAGTAGGAGCACATATTGTTACAGCCCCGCATGATGGATACGAAGGCCGAGGGGCTGTGGGGGTCAGCACGTACAGGCGCGATGTCGGCGTAAGTCTCATCCAGCGAGAGCTGCACGTTGACTGCGGCCTCTCCGCTGCCGTGAACCACGCGCAGCAGGTTGGGGATGTCTCGGTACGCATCGGGGCCCACCACCAGGTCCACCATCTTGTCGGACTCGAGCAGCTTCTTCTTGAGGCGCTCGGCCATGCAGCCCAACACGCCCACGGTCTGCACATTCTTGTGCTTCTGGCGCAGCAGCTTGGCCTTCACTTGGCGCAGCGACTCCAAGCGGTTCCAGATCTTGGCCTCGGCGTTGTCACGTACAGCGCACGTGTTGATGAGAACCACATCGGCGGCGTCGGCCGAGGCGGCGACGGCGTAGCCACCTTCAAGCAGGATGGCGCGCACGATCTCCGAGTCGGCCGAGTTCATCTGGCAGCCGTACGTCTCGATGAAGAAGGAGCGCGGCGGATAAAGATCAAGCTGCTCCAGTTCCTCCAGATACCGGATGCTGGTGGGCGCCACGGGGAAGTTCATCTCGCTGGGCTCACGCGCCGCCTCCTTCGTGCGCTGGTGGTCGTGGCCCTGCAGGAAGTCGCCCAGCCCCGGGCCATCGCGCGGCAGGCGTGAGCGATGAACCTTCACCTGCGTCTGCGTCTGTGTCTGCGTGCTGCTACTGCTGCTGGACTCGAAGCGGACAACGGTGGCGCACGCGCAAGAGCGGCGAGTCGCCACCACCACACGACGACTTGCGGCCAGCATCTTTTGACCAGACAAAGGAATAAAGTTTGTTTTTATTGGCCAACAATCGCTTGGGCATTTTTTGTGGGGACCACAATGTGTACGGGTCGGTTCGCCCTAACGCGAACCGACCCGTACACATAATGCCAAGGCCTAACAACCTTGGCATTATCACCGCAATTGACACAGTCGGCTGGAGTCACCGCTTGCCCTTCTCCATCAACCAGCTGAGACCACAGTTCACGTGCCGTCCTGGCAGCAAATCTGCGAATGGCAAGCACTGGTCATGACCCCATGATGGGGTACGAGTACGAGTGCGTTGCTCGCCCCGAGGAGCCCGCGGTGCTGCATGCAGCGGTGGTGGCCATCCTTGTCTGCATCATGAGGTGAAGAGCTGAAGTTTCTGAATCGTGTGCGTGTATTTTGACAGAGCAGAGAAGCCGCCGATGGACCGACTGAAGGACGATGTAGGTCCGCGGCATGGTGGCGGAGATGGACGCCAAAGTGGTGCATTTGCAGACCGAGAAAAAGCGGAAGGTTGATCGAAGCAGCGGCAGCGGTGGCGCTACTCGTGCTGCGGCTGCTCCGTCGTCCAGCATTACCTCGGAATCAACTCCGTCAGCGCTGAAGAAGTCTTCTGCATTGCATAGAAGTTCTGGTGACTAAACGTGAGCTCTGCACGTTGCCAGTGCAGTACCCGTGCACCACTCCACCAGCTCCAGCTCAGCGAGCAATGCAGAACACCCACCCACTCGCTTGCTCGCATCGCTCGCCGAGGCTCGCCGCACACCCATCGTGCCGCGATTCCGTCGGTTGACATGTCGCGCAGAAACGCAAGATTGCTGCTGAAAATGATTTCAATAAGTTGACGAAGTATCCGCTTCGGAGATTTAAGTAGCTGCCCAACTTCGTATCGATGTGGTCTTCAGTGGTTTGCCGCCGTGCTATATGCACCATTTCATGTTTTCCACTGCGTCCCAAAGGCTTCCACCGTGCAAGCTATTATAGCAGCAATGCGAATGATGGACGAGGCCGCTGGCGATCATTATCGAAGCAGTGATTGCTTTTCGAATGCTCGTCAAGAGCTTCCGAGATCAAAAACAATTTGTAATGATGAAAGGAAGCGCCAAATGAAAAGGAACCAAATACCTTACTTCGTTTTCCATGATGCCCGAGTCTACGGACGTAGCTAAACAGCTTTAATCGAGCATGTAAAACTAGTGGTTGTGGGTTGAGTGGCACGAGTACGAAGGGGAAAAAATCGTAGGAAAGAACAGCTACAACGCTAACATTTTAACGCGGAGTTGCTCGGGACGTATCGGGCTTCAGACGGCAAAACCAAAAACGCCTGTGCCAGCACTGCTGGCCCAGCAGCACACCCGCACTGCAGACGC